>SEMN01001276.1:2500-76080 GCA_005408345.1 Macquaria australasica
GTCCACTTCACTGTCCTCAGAAGAGTAACGGAAATCAGAGCGTCGAGCCCGGGGATAGTGATACAGAGTTTGTTTTTTATTTTTACAGTTAAACTAAATTAATTAAACTTCTGTCTGTCTATGACGTACTATTTATCATGAGTAAGAACATGGGGCATGGACTCAAATGCAGCTTAGGAGATAAAAAAAACAAAACAAGAATTTATTGCCAAACAAGGCAAATAGGCAATAATACACAGCACAGTCTTTAGGAACAAAAAATCACTTCTCACAGGAAGGCACGCAGAAAAGGCTAGGAAAAAAATGTTCCAAAATATAAACCCTGGAGATTATCCTTAGGAAAAACACTAGGAGAATCTGTACTTAACGCTAGGAGGGAGCTGGCTGGAGTTGATTTTTGAAACTTTATTTTTCTCCAAATATCATGACTTGATTCTCAAACAGCGGCTCTAAAACTCCGTCAGTAGATATTTGTTTCAGTGGTTATTATAATAAATTGTACATTTAATTAATGTGATACAGATATTATTTTCTGACAGTTTGATTTGTTTAGAATTTATCCTTTTGTGTGTTGCATTGAATCGTGAAGGCGTTCGTACATTCAGAGCAGTATGTGACGACTGTTTTAGAAACCAGCTGATATGTTGTCTTTGTGTTGTGTTTAAGTTGGCGAAGAACGTGGGAAACGCCAGCTTCAACGACATCATGGAGGCAGATCTGTCAGAGCAGGATGTAACTAAACCTGATCCGACCAGCGACATGTGAGTGACGGACACATTTCTTTGCCACCAAAAAACTCAAAAACACATTTTTTTCTTGTTTTCTATGTTAATGTAACTGTTAAAATGGATTTCCTGTCTCTAAATGTTTTATCTCCCTATCAAAAATCATATTCCTATAACAGAAATATGATTCTGGTGGAGAATCCCCTGTATATTTATTTAACAACTTAAAAGCCTAAAAACATTGAAATCTATGAATTTTTACTCCAAATAATATCACAAACAGCCTTAAAAAAGTGTAAGTGTTAAGTTTTATCTCCCTACACGATGGTCTGATTGTTATTACAAAGAAAGGAATTTAATTCAGGTGGAGAAATATTTAAAAAAAACAGTCAAATATAAAAACACTGACTCTAGAAGAATCTGAGTGTCAGTTCAGTGTAATATAAGAATATAAACTCCTCCTCGGGTTGTTAAAACCCCCAAATTTCCAGAAACAAACTGGAACATGACCTCTGTGCCCGGCTGTGGCTGTGAAGTCAACTCACAATTTAGAAGGTGGAGTTTCCTAGCAGTACTTGAACGCACCAACATATGGAAGACAGCCTCTGCAAACGGCTGCATTACCCCAAAGTATTTTTTAACTTTTACACAAGATAAAAGCAGACATAACGCTGAGTGCAGGTTGATGTTCAGATGGTCTGACACCAGAAGAAAGAGGATCAATATGAAAACTGAAGTCCTGATCAAAGCGTCTCTCTGGCTGTTTCAGGCAGATGAGGAAGGACTTCATCACAGCCAAGTACACAGAGAAGCGCTTCGCTCAGCGGCTTTGTGCCGACACTGCGTCCAGACTGCAGGTCCTGTACGAGGCCGTCAGGGACCGAGACGTCCTGTCCCTGATCCAGGTCTACGCTGAGGGGGTGGACCTGATGGGGTCCAGCCCGCAGCCCAACGAACACGTACGACTGCACTCATTACTTCCATCAGCTGTCACTCAGATACCAGAATAACAACAACTGTCCCCAAAGATTTTAACAATAATACAGACGAGATTCAGCCTCAAAACCTCCGACTGTTTGTGTCTGACAGGAACCTGGAGAGACGGTCCTGCACCTGGCGGTCCGTATGGGCGACAGGAACTCCCTCCACATCGTTGACTTCCTCGCCCAAAACAGGTAACTCCCCGTTCCTGTCATCATCGACTCACCTGTCGTCTTGATTGATTGAGTGATTGTTTGGTGTAAAGAGACGACGGTGACGTCTTCTAATGTCTTGTTTTCTCTGAAACTTGAAGACGAGACAAGCAGAAAGTGACAGCAGAGGACTGATCACATGTTGCTTCATAAATGCTTTAAACAATCGATCAATTATCAAAACTGTTGCTGATTAATATTCTGATCAATCAGCTGAAAACACTGAATCATGTTGCTTTAATGACCCGCTGGAAAACATGAATGTATTGGTACTTTTACTAAAGGACGTAAATATTTCTTCCCCCACAGGGTTAGAGACTGTCAGTGTAACACTAAGGTGTGTGTGTGTGTGTGTGTGTGTGTCAGTGGTAACCTGGACAAGCAGACGGCCAGAGGAAGCACGGCGCTGCATTACTGCTGTCTGACGGACAACAGCGAGTGTCTCAAACTGCTGCTGAGAGGAAAAGCTTCAACGTCCATCAGTAAGAACAAACACTCAGAACAAAGCTGAGCCAGCTTCATGTTCACAAGTGAAACCAGATACAAACAAACTGCAGCTTTGGATAAATCCACTGAGTTAGTGTTGGGTTTTATTTAGATGTAACTGTCAGCCACCACAGACTGTTTATAAAGATGGCTGACATGACAGCTCCATGGATGTATGAAGAGAACTGGATCCAGCGTCGGAGGCGGGGCCCCGTTCATTCCTATGAAAGCTGCTCAGCGGTGAATGAAGACAAAAAAGTTCAACTTCCCGGGTATAAAATGACCCGGATCTTCCTCACAGCTTCTGCTTCATGCGGCCCACAGAGCTTTAGCCCCGCCTCCGACCCGCTCCGCCTCAGGTTCACTCACCTGAACCTCAGAGACTCTGTGACTCTGGATCCGGATATTTATGCATTTTACAACTTTAGGACGTCATGATTTAAATAAGGGCTGTTTAAGTGTTCGTCCTGGCTGATTTACAGACGTCTTTCACAACGTGAGTCTGTGGGAGAAAGTCTCTTGGGGTCAGAGGGCATCACGTGACGACCCGGAAGTTGTAATTACACGGTTTGGCCACTATGTCAAACTGGCTTCAAAGCCTGGCGCTCTTCCTGGGGGCCTGGTCAGCTCCCCGAAGGTGAAGCCAGAACACCTGGATCGCCCCCTGGTGGCTGGCTGCAGTATAGGTCATAAGCCCCGCCCCCTCCAGTACTCGTCAAATAAAATGTTCCCAAAGATGGGGGCGGGTGTGTGGGCGGGACCTCAGACTCTGGCTCCAAATGACGTCACCAGCACAAGATGGCGGCGGGGTATTTTGGCTTCATGTTGTGGAGACACGTCGGCCATCTTTATCTACAGTCTGTTGACACGTAATAAAGTATTATATCTTCCAGCCGTGTGTGGCGGTATTAACGGCCTAAACTAATGTTACTTCATGGTCCCCAGTGGATGAATCTTACACACTTTGGTGCCACAAATGGGTCAAAAGTGCCAGTTTGTCACATAGTAGCATTAGCATGCTAACATGCTAGATATTAACCTTCACAGCCTCACGAGGGCGACAGCGAGACTTCAGGCCTTTAGCTTCTGTTCCTAAATGTCTCAGTTTTTAGTGAAACGTGACTTTGTCTCCACAGCGAACGAAGCAGGAGAGATGCCGCTGGACGTCGCCAAACGTCTGCGACACACCGAGTGTGAAGAGCTGGTGAGAGAAATGTTATTGATTAATATATTATTGATGGAGTCACTGTTAGCTTTATGATTTCTGACTCTGTTAATTTACCTGAACTACAGCAAACAAATAGAAGCTCTGTTCCACTTACCTCAAGCTAAGCTGAGCTAAATCAGACTAAACTGCTGTTAGTTAAACTGAGCAGAACCTCAATAAATTACACTACAGTGAAACTTTTCACAATAAAATATAGTACATTTAAGAAAGCTGCAATAAATAAAGCTATATTAGGCTAAGCTAAGTCCAACTAACTGAGACTCGATGACAAGAGGTTTTTAATGAAACCAAAGTTAGGTAAATAAAACGTCAAAAAACATCATTAGTTAGCAACACATCCTGGTAAACCCCTGTACTTTCTATTTATACATTTTCAGACTGAAATTGAAGAATTAATACACTTTTTGAGCCTAGAAGTACTCGTGATGAAATAATCTCAAATTTAAAGGTCCACGTATGAGCAGAAAAAGCTCCTTTAAATTGAGATTATTTTGTGACAGATATATTTTTAGTAGTTTGCTGCTGCATCAGCAACAGTTATACTAAAACTGAGTAATAATTAAAGTTTCTTCACTGTTTTTATTTTATTCTTTTTTTCACCTGCATTAGTTTCTTATTGTTTTACTGTTTGTGCCATTTCACAAATCAGTTCATCTCGTATTAAAACAGTGTTGCGTGTGTTTGTGTGTCTCAGCTGACTCAGGCTCAGACAGGAAAGTTTAACGTCCACGTTCATGTCGAGTACGAGTGGCGTCTCCAGAATGAGGACCTGGATGAGAGTGATGACGAGATGGAGGACAAGGTCAGCTGCTTTCATGTTGAACAGCTTGTAGACGTGTGGCGTTCAGGTGCGTAACGGTCTGTTTTCTGCAGCCCATCCCAAACCGGCGTGAGGAGCGTCCGGTCAGCTGCTTCGTGCCGGGCAGCGGCCCCATGCAGCCCAACCTGGCAGCGCTGGCCCGGGACGCCGCCTGCCTGGCGCGGGACAAACAGAGGCCTCAGGTCCCCAGCATGATGATGACCAACGAGACCTACGGCACCATGATGGACCTCAACCTGCCGCCGCCGGGGCCGACACCCCCGCTGCCACCCAGAGTACCAAACAGAGGTCAGACACAGTCATTCTGTATCTGAGGTCCTTTGTCTGGTTCAAATAGACAAATACACTTTATTTCACAAACAGGCTCTGCAGGAAGAAGACGGGGAAAAAGACACAGAATAAAAGTTATAAAAACAAAGAAAAACCTTTAGTTTTCAGCGCTGACCTCTGACCTTTTCCTCCCAGAGGTCAACAACTCCTTTTAATAAAGAGGGACCGAAGAGTGACTTCACTGAAGCTAAAAGACCAACCAAAGCCTATTTAGCCTTAATATTTAGATTAATTTCAACATTAAGGATAAACCTCTGAACTATGCTAGGCTAAGCTAAGCTACATCTAAAAAACAATAAAAGGGTGTTTAATGAAACTACAGTTAAGGAGAAATAATTAACATGAAATAAACTTTTAAATAAAGAGCAAGGAAGTTCTTGACCTTTGGGGTGAATTATTGATGCCTTCAAATGGAGGTCGTGAGCTCGTGGTTATGACACGATATGTTTGGCGTTCAAGCGGTAGGTCGTGAGGAGGCAAACCGGGGACATCACAGACCACTAGGCCACAGTATACAGACCATATATATTTATAGATCATTTGTCCTTTTGATTGAATAATGAAACTTGGATTCATGATCACAGCAGGTGATCAATGAGCTGATCGGTGTATCAGGTCAGGGTCAGACTTCCCCCTGCTTTACCAGAGGTGTGTTGTGTCCCTGCAGGTCTAGGACCCAGTAAACCTGCTGCCATGGAAACTGTAGGCAGACAGCGGTCGTCCTCCGACCCCCCCAACCCTCAGGCCCCCGAGAGGAACTCCTCCATGTACGGTGAGTCTCACTCAGGTTTCTGTAGTTCTGGTCTGGTCACATCTTGTCTCTTATTGTTGGCCGCGAGAACCTCCAAAACCAGATTTAAAACCAGGTCCTCTCTCCTCCTCTCCCAGTGCTCCCAGCAGCCCCTCCTCCTCCTCCTCCTCCAGTAAACAGGAGGTCCAGCTTGTTGGAGACCAAGACCGTGTCCGCCAGGAACACCCCCCTCCCTCCTCTCCCTCCCCCACCAGCAGCAGGACTCCCCCCAGTGCCTCCAGTCCCACCAGCACCCACCATCCCACCACCACCGCCACCCCACTTCAAAGCTCCGCCCCTCCTCCCACCAGTACCCAGCCACCAGACCAGCAGACTACCAGGACCACCAGGACCAAAATCACCCACCGGGTATGTGCAGTCTGTACTGGTCTGAACTGGTCTGTACTGGTCTGAACTGGTCTGTTTTATTGAAAGTTCTAACTGAAAGTTTTATCAGTTGTCTTTATTTTGTGTGATTTCAGATCAGTGAAAGGTCCTCCACAGAGACCTGCTGTCAGGACCGGATCTGCACGAGGTACACACACACACACACACACACACACACACACACACACACACACACAGCGTGCAGCACTTCCTGTGTCAGAGGAGGAATAAAACCTGAAGGCGGTGATGCCGTGTGTCGTTGTTCTTCTCTCTCTGCAGGGCCGCAGTCCAAATCCCCCCAAAGTCCGGCTCCTCCAACACCCAAACCCAGAAGCACCTTCTCAGTAAGTCCTCAAACACAACAGCAGCACAGACAGAGGTCAGAGGTCAACGCTGAGGGTAACACACCGCCAGCAGCAGGAATGTGTGGATTTAAAGGGACGGATCACAAAGTTTATAACATTACGTTCAAAATCTCAACAACAAAGAACAAAGAACCGAGCTACATGTTCTACAAAACATTAAATACCTCTGGAGCCGTTTATGATGGAGACGAGCTTTAAATTGTGTCTGAACCGTGAGACTCTCAGCTTTCCGAGGCAACTTGAATGGTGCATTTACGACAGTCAGGGCCTTTGGGTGTTTATCGTGTTTACCACTGAGGAAAAGGTGTATTTTCACCAAACTTCACATGGAGCTCCAAAACACCTAAATCCAACTTTTTACATTGAAAAAACACAAACTTCCAGGTCGTCTCTGGAGTTATTCAGCAATTTTCTTACGTCAAATATGGTGTGCTCACACAAAGGTAATGCATGATGATGACTTGACACTGCAGCAGAAAGAAAGGCCAGGTTCACCTGGATCACATGAACATGTACAACAACTGATACTGACAGAAAGAATAAACTCAGAATTGGCAAAAATATAAAACTATGTCCAGGCATTTCTGTCTATGTAGGTTTAAGAGGGTGCAGAAATTATGACACAATAACTCATAATCTGCATGAAGATGGACAGTTGGTGTTTGGAAAGTTTATCCCATCCACAGAAATCAGTTCAATTAACATCAATTAAGTCCTGCATTGTAAATCAGCTCATTCCAGTTCAGGGAGAGAGGTGACGTTAATTTTAGCTTTTTGTTAATGAAGTTTGGTTTAGCTTATTGTCCTTTAACTGACATAAATTAAACCTTACAGTATATATAAATGTGTGTGTGTGTGTGTGTGTAGAAGCAGAAGCCTCAGAGAGTGAAGGCCATCTACAACTGTTCAGCTGATAATCCGGACGAGCTGACGTTCACAGAGGGGGAGGTGATCGTGGTGGAGGGGGAGGAGGACAGCGAGTGGTGGGTGAGTGACAGCTGCACCTCCCAAACAGGAAACACATCATCGCTGCGCTGTGACCTCAGGTTTAACAGAGATATCATGTCACATGAGGCCTCTGTGACTTTGTGTTGCAGGTCGGTCACGTTGAGGTAGATCCGACGAGGCGAGGAGCGTTTCCTGTCACCTTCGTTCACTTCATCACAGAGTGACGTCGGAGATACTTCACACCTTCACGCCGCTCACTTCCTGTCCTCCACCAGCTCGGCTCTGTCTGCGTGGGGACATTAAGGACAAAGACTGTGACCGACCAGGAAGCTGGAGCCCGACCTGAGACCCGACTGCAACGCAAACTCAACTCAAACAAAACACCGAAGCTGTTTGTTCCACTGGACAGCTTCGTTCAGACTCCTGCTGTCAGACGTTGTCAAGTCCTGCAGGACCAATTTAAGACCTGCAGGACCCACCGTGCCTTTTTCAAACTCACAGAGCTTTATTTTAAATTGTAGTAGAGATGACAAAGATCCCAAATGTGTCAGGATGAAGTTGAGGGGGATTTGTTTTAAATGATCCAGCAGACGTAAAGAAAAGAAAAGTCTTACATCCTCATATATACATGTACTGTGTGCGGCTGTAGTGAACTGTTGGCCTGTTTTTCCTGGTTCAGATCCGATGAAAGGAACTCTTAACGCTCCAGCAGACGCGTATATTTCAGATTACAGTGTTCTCCATAAAGAACTGGTTCTCCCAGTTCGGTGTGGAAGAACTGAACTCTGACCTGAACCCCGTCCAACACCTTTGGGATGAACTGGAACACCTTTGACTGAGAGCCGGACCGGATCATCAACATCAGTGCTGGACCTGACTGCAGCTGGTTTAACATCTGGAGGAAAGACTGGAACCAGCAGAGTGGAGGCTGTTGGAGCTGTGTCCACACACTTTTGGCCATACAGTGTATATACAGTGACACAGCTTGTGCTGCTGGAATCAAACTGATCTGCTTTCTGAATGTTTTTTAGAGTCCGGTTCTGACTGGAAACACGATGATTATTATTTTAACTTGTTGGCTGAAGGGGACTCTTTATATTCGAGGGGAGGGTTAAATGTTAACGTCCACTCTGATTTTACTGTACTCTCATTTTCTTATAACGCACAGTGTCATTAAAAACACCTGAACTTACTCCTCCGCCTGACCGGAAGTGTGTTTTGTGTTTTTTTTTAATGAACATACTCTATTTTCCATCCGTCTTTTTATTTCTGATTACATTTTTCACTTTCTTCTCCTTTGTTTATTTTCCCTTAATCTTCAACCCTTTTTCCCTCCAGAGCTGCAAATAACGATTCTTCATCATCCAGAGTCCAAAGTGACGTCTACAAATGTCTCGTGTCTGACCAACAGTCCAAACCCCGCAGATAATCAGTTTACTGAGAAAAGCAGCAGATCTTCACACTGGAGAATCCGGAAGCAGAGAATTATTGAAGTTTTTGCCTCATAAATAACAAAATTGTTGCTGTCTTACAAATTATATGTCTGTCTGATCAATTAATCAATTAATTACGGATTTCAGCTCTACTTTCAATAGTAATTGACTATATACAGCATGTTTCAAAATAAAGTTATAAGGTTCACGAGGAAGTGAAATATATAAAACAGGTAAAACGCATCACAACTGCAAAAATAAAACTTTCATAAAAAGTTTCAGGTTTCTTTTTGCTGCTTCTGCTTTCACAGTTTATCAAAAACAAATATTTCACACTTTCACAAAAATCAACTTTTGTCATTTTATTTGATCGCATGCTGCCAGGAAAACAGAAAAAAATGTGAAGAATCGAAGTCAAAATATTAATGAAGTTTATATACTTAAAATAAATCAATGCTTTCAAAGTGCTTTACAAAAACCAAACAATAAAAAAATAAGAATAATCAAGTGAACAGTGACAGAAAACGAGTACTAATAAATACCAGCATACACATATAGATATACACAAATATTAATGTAGAATATCCACACGTGTGTATATTCTAATGTTTCACAAGTTAGTTCAAATTGAATTATAAGAAAGACATTCAATAAAAGTGGGTTTTCAGAAGCGATTTAAAAGAAATGAAAACTAATTACTTTGTGTTTTAAGTTGTCATGTAAGACAACATTATTACATTATGTTAATTGAGATTTGACTTCTTATATCTTCCTTATCTCAGGTCAGGAATATAAAATACACCTGAAGGCGGAACCAAAGTCACAACCGGTTGTACTACACGGAGAGATTTCAGCAAGAGCCGGAAGTGAGGCGACAGCCAAACTTGTGGGTACGCGCGTCGCAGCCGAGTTCCGTTAGTTATGAATCGATTAGTTTAAGTGAAACATATTTGTCCGGTTGATCAAAGATTTGTCCGGTTGATCAAAGATAACATGGCAGCTAAACGGAAATGTGACGCGACGGTTCCCGCGGAGGAAAGTGACCAGCTGCTCGTGCGCCCGCTGTGAGTTAAACACGCAGTCTGCTGCGCTCACGCCAAACTCTATTCACAAAGAGCCCTATTTAGTAGATCTTTTGTATCAGCAAAGGGAAAAACATTATTACACTTGACACTTTAAGACTTTTAATGAGTCTTTATTTCGGCGTAGACCAAATGTACCAAACAGCACTTATTTAAGAAGGTCTTCAACTTACAGAGCTAACTGCTAACGCTGCTTTCTTCCATTGCGTTTGGTGATTAATTGAAATCAGGTGCTTCTCAGTAGAATCTATAAATTCAGAGTTGATCATTTAATTCATTAGTGAAATTAAATAACTCATTTGTGTAAGTGTTTTAAAATTGCTTAATTTTTGAATAGAGTTCGGCTTTAGGTTCTTCGTGGTTTCTGTCTGCAGCAGAATCCTTCAGTTGTTGTTTGTTCTGATGGGTTAGTTAATGTTACCTGGTGAAGAGGTTGAGCTTTAAGATTTAACCCTTTAACACCCGGAGGTCTGTGTGTCTGTGTCCAGAGGAGCAGGACAGGAGGTGGGACGATCCTGCATCATCCTGGAGTTCAAGGGACGAAAGATTATGGTGCGTTTCATCACGTCAGCTGGAAGCTTTAAAATCTGTCGGTGTGTAAAAACGTGTGTGTGTGTGTGTGTGTGTGTGTGTTGTGGTTCAGCTGGACTGTGGGATCCATCCTGGTCTGGATGGAATGGACGCTCTGCCGTACATCGACCTGATCGATCCGGCTGAAATCGACCTGCTGCTCATCAGCCAGTAAGTTCAGAAAATCTCATTTATCATCACAGCAACCAGATTTATTGGATGATATTTGGATGTTAAAGAACAGTGAGCAGCACATTTCGTAACTTTCTGAAACAGACGATGTTTTTTATTGGATCTGTGAAAATCATTTGAGCTCAACCAAACGGAGCGCACGGTGCCGAAGTTTCATCATTCTTGAGACAACATGAAGGTCCAGGTCGATGTAGAACTGAAGCTCCTCAGTGACAAACATGTTGTCCTCCCTCTCAGCTTCCACCTGGATCACTGTGGAGCTCTGCCCTGGTTCCTGCAGAAGACCAGCTTTAAAGGACGCACCTTCATGACTCACGCCACCAAGGCCATCTACCGCTGGCTGCTGTCCGACTACGTCAAAGTCAGGTAGACGGTGACCGACCTTCCCCACCTTCGGTGTGTGTGCGATGTGTGTTAAAGCTGATGTGTGATGTTCGTTGCAGCAACATCTCAGCAGACGACATGCTGTACACTGAGACAGACCTGGAGGAGAGCATGGAGAAGATCGAGACCATCAACTTCCACGAGGTGAAGGAAGTGGCCGGCATCAAGTTCTGGTGTTACCACGCCGGTCACGTCCTCGGAGCCGCCATGTTCATGATCGAGATTGCCGGAGTCAAGGTCTGTCCAAACCAGCGAGTCCAGATCCACCCTGTTCTCCTGACTTCACTGTCTTTCTGTACATTTCTGTAGTATTTGTTGATTTGCTTTGTCTTTCTATCATTTTTCAAACCTCACAACTCGCCGCCGTCGGCCCTCATTAATGAACCGTTCGTACGCACAGATTTGATCTTAACTTGTGTTCAAGCTTTTGTTGGATTCATCAACGTTTTCTTATTGAAAAAGAACAAAATCTGTAACACAACACAGATTGTTATTATGGTCTGTGGTGAGCTCCAGATCACAACAGCTATAACACAACTAGCGTGAAAACTGACACTGATACAGACTACAGCTGCTGAACTTAGAGTGTGGGGGTGTAAACAGGAAGTAAAATGTTGCTGTGGATTCAGTGAGTTGGCTGTGAGCTACAACCGGAGCATCATGTGTGTGTGTGTGTGTGTGTGTGTGTGTGTGTGTGTGTGTGTGTGTGTGTGTGTGTGTGTAGTTGTTGTACACAGGGGATTTCTCTCGTCAGGAGGACAGACATCTGATGGCAGCAGAGATCCCCAGCGTCAAACCAGACATCCTCATCACTGTGAGTGTAGAAATTCACTCGGACTTAAACTTTATTTAAAAACATAAAGAGGGGGAAGCATCATGTCTGTCTGTCTGTCTGTCTGTCAGGAGTCCACCTACGGGACTCACATCCATGAGAAGCGAGAGGAGAGGGAGGCTCGTTTCTGTAACACCGTCCATGACATCGTGAACAGGGAGGGTCGCTGTCTGATCCCCGTCTTCGCTCTGGGACGAGCCCAGGAGCTGCTGCTCATCCTGGGTGAGGTGACCCGACTCTGTGGGCCTCTCTGCCTCCCTCCGTCTGTCTGTCTGTCCGTCCGTCCTGTCTGTCCTCGTGGTTCTGTCCCAGTTCAAAGCCCAGAGCTTAGACAAGAATCCTTTAAGCTCCAAATTAACTGTTCAGACTCTGGATGTGCGGTGGATTTATCAAAATAATGTCCACTGAAAATTTAGCTCTGAGGAGCATTTAGCTGGGTGAGAGCTTTCAGTCAGCGTCCATGGTCATCCTGGGGAGAACAGCAGTCCTTTGGTAATTCACCGCTGGCTCTGACGTCTCCGTAGAGTTTTAAAACAACTAAGATAAGATCAACGTTGATCTCATAGTCAAAATCTAATACTTCAGCTACTAAATGGACCTTGAACTGCTGTTTTCAAGGCCAAGAATGAACTTTCAATCTCAAATTTTAGTTTGCTCCAGTTAAATTATTCTTTGCTTGATGATAATTACAATAAACAAATCTAATTCTAACTGGCGTCACTTCTTAACATCCTATTTCTACTGTATAATATGTGCTAAGTGACTCTGTGTGTGTTTAAATAAGACGAGTACTGGCAGAACCACCCGGAGCTGCACGACATCCCCATCTACTACGCCTCGTCTCTGGCCAGGAAGTGCATGGCCGTCTACCAGACCTACATCAACGCCATGAATGACAAGATCCGCAAGGCCATCAACATCAACAACCCCTTCGTCTTCAAGCACATCAGCAACCTCAAGGTCAGTGAGCGCGTTCTGTAGGCTGAAGTCCCAGGTTTGATCCCCGACAGTTGCTTCACATCGCCGTGTGTTTCAGAGCATGGACCACTTCGACGACATCGGCCCCAGCGTGGTGATGGCGTCTCCCGGTATGATGCAGAGCGGTCTGTCCAGAGAGCTGTTTGAGAGCTGGTGCACCGACAAGAGGAACGGCGTCATCATCGCTGGATATTGCGTGGAGGGAACGCTCGCCAAGGTGGGTCCAGCTCATCAGATGGAAACTGAAGCATGCTGGGATTTCTCCATGTATAGGCCTAAACTTAACCGGGTTTCTAATCTTCTCAGACCTGTGTGTGCTGTGACCTTTCAAACACTCTGATGACTGAATGAATCTGCAGTGGTGAAATGTAACGCGTTTGTTTCAGCACATCATGACGGAGCCTGACGAAATCGCCACCATGTCCGGTCAGAAGCTTCCTCTGAAGATGTCTGTGGACTACATCTCCTTCTCTGCTCACACCGACTACCAGCAGACCAGCGAGTTCATCAGAGCGCTCAAACCCCCTCACGTGGTGATCACATGACCCAAACACACACACACACGGTTTCAGTGTGTCGGGTCATATTAAACCTGCAATAACTCCTGAGGGAAATATCAGGGGCCGGCTGCACAAAACACCTTAAGTTTCTCCTTAGCTGAGCGACTCACTGAAGGGTGTAGCACAGGATCCCTGAAAAGGTTCCTTAGTTAAGGAAAAACGTTGAGGCTTTTACTGCACTGAAAGAGATTTTACAGTTTCCATGGAGACTGTTTGCTTACACTCGCGCTTGTGATACCTGTTACCGTCTTACACAACTCTTCTTGGGATGCGTTCACTTTCTTCATTTATCATAAACTCGGCCATGTTGCTGTTCAGACAGTCAGAGGTACCTGCAGTTTCTTTCCTTACTTTGGTTTCTAACGTCTTTTGCGCAACTTTAAGGGATTCCTTCAGCGTGAGACCAAGATGAGGAAAAAACCTTAAATTCTTTCAGTGAACATTTTACGGAAACATTATCTCGGACTTTAAGGAAAATCTTTACGTAAGGTGTTTTGTGCAGCCGGCCCTGTGAGCGCTGAGTGAACCAGAGCAGATAAACAACGAGCTGAAACTGATTAGTATTAGTGATGCAGCTGTTGCTAGGATACACTCTGTTATTGACTACTGAGGAGTTCTGTTCTTCAAGTCAGAAAATAACACTGAATTCAGTTTAATGTTGTTAACATTAGCATGTTAGCACGCTGACACACTAAAGGTTACATGCAAACATTAACATGTCGATATGCTAACTGTAAGCATGTTAACGTTAGCATTTAGCTCCATAAATTCACAGCCTCAGAAGAAAAGTGCGTTAATCAGGTTTTGTTTTTGTCTTCAGATTCTGGTCCACGGCGAGCAGAACGAGATGGCCCGTCTGAAAGCAGCTCTGATCCGCGAGTATGAAGACAACGACGAGGTTGACATCGAAGTCCACAACCCGCGAAACACCGAGGCCGTCACTCTCAACTTCAGAGGAGAGAAACTGGCAAAGGTTCGTCTGAATCCACGAAATACTGAAAGTCTGTCGGAGCAGTTTTATTGTTCTGCTGTGTCTGTGATTTACAGCTGTGAGGTTTTTATCTGACAGCAGCTGATTACTGAGTGTGTTGTTCAGCCCTGTTAACTCAGCATGCTCTGCTGCAGGTGATGGGCTCTCTGACTGACAGGAAGTGTGTTCAGGGTCAGAGGGTCTCCGGGATCCTCATAAAAAGAAACTTCAACTATCACATCGTGACGCCCTCCGACCTCTCCAGTCAGTAACACCGTGTGTGTGTGTGTGTGTGTGTGTGTACTTGTACGTCATACGTCACAATCATAGTGAGGACATTTTGGTTCAGGTTACAATCAGCTTTAGGTTAGGGTCGGTATTATCGTGTGTTCCCACCAAAAGCGAATTGAGCGTTTCTTGTGATATTACATACAAAGTCAATACAAAGACGCGAATTTGAGTCAAGCGGCGCGAATAGACGAAATTCGCATCTTCCGCCTATTGCCGTGAGTTTTAAGAAAATTTCAACTCGGGCGATATATTCGCGTGACCTGTGTCGCGAAAGCCAATCATCCTGAATGAGTCACCAGTGGCAAGGTATCTGCAGCATAGAAAACATTTAATTTAACTGAGCTGTAGTGAACACACTGTGGGTGTCTACATAAAATATATGGCTGCACAGCTGCTGTCATCAATAATAAACAAATGAATGTGAGTTTAGGTTACACAGTATGGAGATATATATGTGTATATACAATAACGTTGCTGCCGTATTTATGCCCGATTTAGATTACGTTATTTTGAGTGTGTGACAGAGCAGCTACAATGTTACCATAGCATAGCTCTGATCAATCTGAACTCCATTGAGAAAACAAGCATTTTAAAAGTTGTTTGCTTGTTGTCTTGTGGACAGACCTGACAAAGCATCAGTTCAGATGTTTTACAATTTGGCATCATGATGTAGTTATTTCGGCATCCTTTTGATACGTTTATTGCAATTAAATCACAGCAAAATCTGTTTATTTTGGGTTCCTACCGCTGTAGTAAGTCATATGAAGCTGCCAATCACCAGAGACGGATGGACAGGTGCGCCGCAGCTGAGACGGAACACCTGTAGTTGGTGTCCATCCAGTATCCTGGCACTGATCCTAGCTAACAGGTCATCAAACTGGGCTCTGGTCAGCCTCCAGTAGCGCTGGCAGCGGTTGTCATCCAGACGCAGTTCCTGGAGAAGGCGGTGAAATTCACCGAGCTGTGTTCGCCTCCGGATGATGTTATGAACCCAAACACTACGGCATTTAGTTTTCCGACGTATTTGAGACTTCCACAACAGGTGCAATGCAGCAGTATTAGTTATTTTGGCCACGAAAATAAATAAACGTTGTTGGCACTCCGATATTTTTTCCCGGAAGAGAAGAGCAACACGGTTAATAACGGGTTTGTTTTTATTAAAAAACAATGACCAGTTGATTCTAACATGAGTCGCCTCCATGTTGCTACAACCTGGTGTTACATTTAATATAGAGACGGTAAACCAGTAAAAACAAAATAACAGTTTAAACTTTTATTCAATGTTACCGTCTCAGAGAGATTAACTGTTGGATTCGGCACATCCCTGTGTTGTGTTCAGGTGCTGTGGTTTTCCTCATTGTTTGGTGACTGTGGTCCTCTCTTTGTTCAGACTACACAGATCTGTGTATGAGCACAGTGACACAGACTCAGGCCATCCCGTACACCGGACCCATCTCCCTGCTGGTCAGCCAGCTACGCAGCCTCGCAGGTGGGTCACTCAGCACTGACTTATCCACGCCTCGCCTGAACGCACCTCAAACCTCACATCACGCTGGTTATTCTGAGTTTCTGTTTCTTTACTGGAGGAAAACATTTTTCAGCTTCTGGTGTGTAAGAAACCTAGTTTGAACCAGTTAGACCCAAAGTGTTCCTGATAAAAGGTTTTTCTTTTCTCATTTATACGTGTTTGCATACTTCAAGCTTAGAGAAACCATCAGTAAACTACACGTTCTAGCGTCAAGACTCTCTCACTTTGAAACACAGCATATAATATTTAAACGTGTTCCTCCTGTGAGTCAGACCTTCGTAAACTCTGGGTTTTTATAGTTCCTGCAGTGTTCAGAGCGTATTTTGTTGGTTGGTGTGTTTTCAGGAGACGTGGAGCAGGTGGAGGACGCAGAGAAGATCACCGTCAGGATCTTCAAGAGCATCACTCTGGTTCATGAGGCCGGCATGGTGCTGCTGGAGGTCAGAGACGCAAACTGTCAAACCTGTTTGTCTGTTTGTTCGTCAGATGTTTCTAAAGTCAGTCTGTGTTTTTGGACGCGTTAAAAGACATTTCACTGTCTGTACCCAAATCAAGTGAATGAAAGTTTTTCCTTTGTTGCTACAAACACCGGCTGTCAATATTTATATTCTGGTACTGCACATACGCCGCTCTACCATCATTATTATTATGTGCTTTGTATAAAATACAATATGTAGCCTCATCATAATGTTTTTTTAAATCATGTTTGTCCACATCATTGTCCTAATTAACTAATCAATTATGATTATACGTATAATTAATGTCTAACAGGGTCTTTGTGGTAACAAGTCTACGACTCTACAGTCATGCTAGCAGCTCTGTGAGGCTGCTAACATGCTAACGTGCTGATGTTCACCATCTTAGCTTAGCGTGTTAGCATGCTAACATTAGCTAGTTAGCAGTGAACACAGAGCAGCTGAGGCTGATGGGAACGTCTGTAGTTCTGCAGGTGTTTGGTCACATTAACACGTTGACCTGATGGTGGCACCAGATGGAAGACAGAGGATCAATAAAGTTATTACAGTTCATCCTGAGGGAACATGATCACAATCCATCCCATAATAGCTGTTGAGATGTTTCAGTCTGGACTGCTCGGCTAAAAACAACTCCTGAACACAGTAAACACTGTTTTTAACATGAAGTTTAAATGTAACAGATTTTATTTTGTCCTCAGTGGATCGCCAACCCGC
This sequence comes from Macquaria australasica, assembly GCA_005408345.1. Classification (NCBI taxonomy): domain Eukaryota; kingdom Metazoa; phylum Chordata; class Actinopteri; order Centrarchiformes; family Percichthyidae; genus Macquaria; species Macquaria australasica. The sequence continues at coordinate 19,783 of SEMN01001276.1, forward strand.
TCAACGACATGTACGCCGATGCCGTCACTACGGTGGTCCTGGAGGTCCAATCCAACCCCAACGCCCAGAAATGTCAGTAAACACAACAAGCTGCAGTTTGTGAATCAATAGAAACTAACTCTTTAATGTTTAATGTTTGTTTGTTTCAGTTCTTGAAGGCAAGAGAGAAACGTTCGCCATGGAGGTGTTTGTGGAGAGACTGGAGCTCATGCTGCAGTGAGTGCGGTTCACACCTGGCTTTACATTAGCGGATCATAATGCTGAAGGTCTTTTCATCACAGGCAACTTCTACTAATCCAGATCCCAATGTTTTCATTACCTTTTTGTTTATTATATATAAAGTTATTCTCAATGTTAAATTTCTCTGGACTTGTTTTTCTGAAAAACTAGTAAAAAGTTGCCACCATGTTTTTAAATCATTAACAGCTTTTTGTTAAAATACATCTAATCATGAAGTGAAGGGAAGGAAATGAAAGCTGAAGAAGGAAATGTCTGTAGATATTTCAAAATAAGAGCCCATCACAGTGGTTATTGTGAGAGGAGACGTGGAGGTATCTCAGTCTGTGACAGAAACAGACGGACCAGCAGACAGCAGACTAACACCGTTCATGTTGTCTGTTGTGCAGCGACATGTTCGGAGACGACTGCGTTGGCTTCAAAGACGGTAAAAACTTGAGTGTAACTGTGGACGGAGTCACCGCCTTCATCGACCCGGAAACCAGAGTGAGTACATCTGAACCAAATGAGACTTCCTGTTTGTATGTTCTGCAGACACAGCAGCGCCCCCAGGAGGCTGAGATGTTCATCACACCCCAGAAAACAAAACTGCTGTTGTCCTGAAGGTGGCGCCAGAGGAAACGTTATGTTGTTACCAATCAAGAGTTTGTCCTCTGTACGGTGGCACTTGTAGGACATGCCTACAGTTGGCATGTTGACAAATAGTGGATGCTAAAGGAAAAGTCTGGTGTTCTATATTTTTCTCATGTTCAGACTGAAACCAACATGTCAGTCCGTCTCTAAACACTGTCTTGACTTCCTGTCTGTGGCTCTCAGCTCTAAGCTCATTGGTTCCTACTGAAGACGTAAATCTTTAAAAACACCTCACAAATGTATAGTTTCATGTTTAAAAAAGGCTCAGTCAGTTCCTCAAACAGCTGCTCACTGTAGTTTTTATCAAACAAACAGGAGGAAATACTGCATTTGTTGGGGACTATTTTCAGCGGCGGATGAATCCACATGTGGTGCTCTAGTGAGTGTTTGGGGCAGCAGGATGGTGTGTAAATAAACTGTGTTGATGGTGATGAAGGAACATGTCACCCAGTGATGGTTCGAGTCTGAACATGAAAAATATAGAAAATCACCAGATTAATTCTTTAAAACAGAAAATTATACTCATGACAAGTCCCATCAGCTCATTGTGTCCTCACTGTGAAGGTGTAATAACTGATGTCCTGCTGTTCACCTGCGTGCTGACCTCTGACCTCTGTCTTGTCCTCCAGTCGGTGGCGTGTGCAGAGGACGAGAGTCTGAGGGAGATGGTGGAGGTCGCCATCCACCGGCTCTACGACGCCCTCAGCCCCACCTGTGACGTCACCAGCAGGGGGCGGCGGTCACCTGTCAGCGACACCTGTCAGACGTTAATGTGTCCACAGGGAGGCGACGATGAACTGATGTGAAACATGCTTCTGTTTGCTTTCTGTAACAAAGACAAACTCTTTGTTTAAAACCTGATTCCAAAGGAATCACCTTCAGGAGACGGACCAACGATCTGCAGCTAGTTGTTTTTGTGATTTGTCTTTAAAACGAACGTCACGGCGAAATGCATTTCTTCATGAGCAAAATAAACGTTTTAGTGGATTTCCGAGTCTGTTTCCTTTAAAGATCAATCAGATTTTACCTCGTTTGCAAGTTGATGTTTCTGTTCACTGAGACTTTAAAGATCAATACTAACTTCAGCTGCAACTAATTATCATTTTCATTATCGATTATGTGCAGATTATTTTTTCAATTAATCGTTTCAGCTCAAACAGTATAAAGCATCAAAGATCATTTGTGACCTTGGAAATAATGGTTTAACAAAACAAGCGTTTTCTGGAGCTTTCAACCAAATCACAAGTAATAAAATGAAATCATAAAATCAAAGATGAAGTAAAACCCTAATATAAAGACGTATTAAATCTGGAAACATAACGGCTACTGAGCTCAAACTGTCAACTGATGAAAACTGATCTGGTTGAAAACCCTGAAAAAAGCTAGTAAGTGGACCTTGAGTTGGGACACTTGTCAAATGTAACAAGATTACTTTCAACATGATGAAGATCTCTGAGGCTGCACTGAGAGCAGTGATTTGAGCTAAATGCTAGCATGCTAAGCTATACTGTTCATCTTAGTTTAGCATATTAGCATGCTAACGTTAGCTAATCAGTAGTAAACACAGTAATGCTGACTGACGTTAGCATCCATAGACTAAAAGTAGTTTACAGAAAAGAGTATGGAGTTATATTAAAAGCCTGTATTCGATCAGCCATATTGATTTACCATATTTACCTTGTACTCTAAATAGAAAACAATAATAAGTAATTGCATCGGACAAAGGACTTGTCTCTGTACTTGTCTTACTAGATCTTAGTGCTGCATTCGATACCATTGACCATCACATTCTATTACAGAGACTAGAACATTTTATTGGCATTAAAGGCACTGCACTAAGCTGGTTTAAATCCTATTTATCAGATCGTTATCAGTTTGTACACGTTAATGATGAATCCTCTATGCACGCCAAAGTTAGTCACGGAGTTCCACAAGGTTCTGTGCTTGGACCAATTCTATTTACCTTGTATATGCTTCCTTTAGGCAATATTATTAGGAAGCACTCCATAAATTTTCATTGTTATGCAGATGATACCCAATTATATTTATCGATCAAGCCAGATGAAACCAATCAATTAGCTAAACTTCAAGCATGCCTTAAGGACATAAAAACCTGGATGACCTGCAATTTTCTGATGTTAAACTCAGACAAAACCGAAGTTATTGTACTTGGCCCCGAACACCTTCGAAACACATTATCTAAAGATATAGTTTCTCTAGATGGCATTGCCCTGGCCTCCAGCGAAACCGTAAGGAATCTTGGAGTTATCTTTGATCAGGATATGTCCTTTAACTCCCAAATAAAACAAACTTCAAGAACTGCCTTTTTTCATTTACGTAACATTGCAAAAATCAGGCACATCCTATCTCAAAAAGATGCAGAAAAACTAGTCCATGCATTTGTTACGTCTAGGCTGGACTATTGCAACTCTCTATTATCAGGCTGCCCCAATAAATCCCTTAAGACTCTCCAGCTGATTCAGAATGCTGCGGCACGTTTACTGACAAGAACCAGAAAAAGAGAACATATTTCTCCAATATTAGCTTCTCTACACTGGCTCCCTGTAAAATCCAGAATAGAATTTAAAATCCTTCTCCTCACCTTCAAAGCCCTAAATGGTCAGGCACCATCATATCTTAAAGAGCTCATAGTACCCTATTACCCCACTAGAGCACTGCGCTCCCAGAATGCAGGGTTCCTTGTGGTTCCTAGAGTCTCTAAAAGTAGAATGGGAGCCAGAGCCTTCAGCTATCAAGCTCCTCTCCTGTGGAACCAGATCCCAGTTTGTGTACGGGAGGCGGACAACCTCCTCACATTTAAGAGTAGGCTTAAGACTTTCCTCTTTGATAAAGCTTATAGTAGGGCTGACTCAGGTGACCCCTGAGCCCCCCCTTAGTTATGCTGCTATAGGCCTAGACTGCCGGGGGACTTCCTATGATGCACTGAGCTCCTTTCTCCTCCTCTTCCTCTCCATCTGTACGCCCTCATATCCCATCAATGCTTGTTATTAATTCAACTTCTTCCCGTAGTTGTGTGCTTTCTCTCCTCTCTCTCTCCCCTCCCCTTCTGTTGCTTTCTGCAGGTGTTTCTGCCTCTGGAGCTGTAGAGTCTGGGTCTGTGGTTGCTGCCGCCTGCTGCCCCCGTGCTCCTGCTCTGCACCCGCTGCTGCTATTACTGTTACTGCTCTTATTATTAGTATTGCTATTATAATGTTGCTCTTAGTGTTGTTTCCGTTGGTGTTAACATCAATGCCATTACCATATCTATGCTGTATTGAGCTGCTGTATGTTCTCTTTCCTCCTGCTCTCTCTCTCCCGCTCCCCCCTTCCCCCTTCAACCCAACCGGTCGAGGCAGATGACCGCCCACCTTGAGCCTGGTTCTGCTCGAGGTTTCTACCTGTTAAAGGGAGTTTTTCCTTGCCACTGTCTCCTGGTGCTGCTCATGGTGGATCTGTTGGGTCTCTGTAAATATAAAGAGTCGGTCTAAAAAGTGCCCTGAGATAACTTTGTTATGATATGGCGCTATATAAATAAAACTGAATTGAATATTGCATCACATAACACAGATATCGCAATGACATCAAAATATTCATATAAAAAGAAATAATTCTATACAACTCAATCAGAATGATCAATAGGTGCAATTAGGAAAGTTGTTTATAATTATTTCCTCATTCAAACCCGGAAATACGAAGGCATCAAATTTAAAAATCTTATTAGGTTTCTTTGCAGAACTTTTAGACGTCAGCCTTTCTAAAAAATATTAGTTCCACACTGACGGCAGCAGAAGATGAAACATCACAGGACGTTCTGAAGAATTATTTAACAATAAATTTATTTCTCAGCGTTCAGAAACAGACTTTTCATGAAAACAGTAAAACATTTTATTTTGAAACAGCAGACTGACCGACAGGTAAACACAGTGACGTTAAAAACATGTATAAAAACAGCCATAAAACAAACGCACATTATACCTGTACATGGATTAATACTCACGTTTAACAGAATAAGGCTCATGATCATCTGCATACAACAACACACAAATACTGACTGTAGTGCATCTGAATACCACAGAGGAAAAGAAGGCAGCCGCAGTTCTGGCTGATTGTCATTTAAAAAATAAAAAGATTTTAACAGTCTGGCTTTATCTTAAAAAATAAACTGATTTTTATCAAAATAAACAGTAGTACCAAACAGCCTCAGTATCTCCCAGTGAAAACTGTAAATACGCCGTTTTTTGACTGGAGTTTGGTTTGTTTTTGTTTTGCTTGAAAATGTACTTAAATGAGTAGTCGATTTTCAAAATAATTGCTGATTAATCGATTAATGGACTAATCGTTCAGCTCTAATATAATTAAAATTGTCTATTTGGTGGAAATGGACTTCCATAGAAAGATGCTTTAAACAAACTGGCTTTAGCAGAAAACACCAGGATAGAAATGAATATTCCTTGCAGTATGAACATATACATAGGCGTATATTTTACATGAAGTGTAGCTCAGTAGGTTTTGAGCAAGGCACTAACACTGTCAGGGTGTGGGTTCGAGTCCTAGTCAGACACTTTGAATTAAACTGGTTGAGTCTTAAACAGTTTTTAATAAAAAACGACCAAAACTCTGGATGTTTGTAGCCGATATTTAAAGGGTTTTGTTTATTTTTTTGTTTGTGAGGCACTTTTTAAAAAAAAGATATTTAACAGAAAGCAAAAAAACAAACTTCAACAAAACGTAGATTAAATATTTCCCTCACTGTGTCCAAGTTTCATACCAGTTTTTTAATCACGGCCTTTTTACAGGGAAAAAGTAAAAATTTACAGAGATAAAATCACTTCTAATCACTTCTTCTATTATTAAGAGACAATAAACTCTCCATACTGATCTCATCACTTACTGTTCATCCTCCCAAAATGTTTTAACACAGGATGTGGGGAATTTTCCAATTCCAAGATATTTGAGAGTTTAAAAAACTGTCGTCCGGTTTTTAACATTAACTCACAACATGAACAAACGTTTTGAAACGGATCATTAAAAAATAAAATCTTTGACATTTCTGACCTGAGCTTCTTGTTATTGATGAGACAACAGATACACTGTAACTGATATATGTGTGATGATCAGTGTAACAGCTGTGTGACTGTATGATACAGTCTGGTTGTTTACAGCTGCACAGATAAAAACCAGCTGGAACTTTTCTGTTGATTTTCCAAAATGAAGTTTGGTTCAGAGTCGAAGCATCGAGTCAGTTTTGACATAAAGCAGCTGGTGCATTTTAACAAACATGTCATTGGTTTCCAGTGCAGTTTTGCAATTTTCACAATCAAATAATGTGCCGATTATTGTTAAACAGTATGAGACAGTGACACTAAAGCCTGAGGTGACGTCTTCAAATGTCAAGACATTAAATGAACTAGAAAGTAAAGTGAAGGAAAGAACTTCCACCTGATGAGTGAACGCCTGATCAAAGAGTAAGACCAGAATCAGACCTGAGACCAGAATCAGACCAGGTTTCTGACACATTATGGTCTGTACTGCAGGTTGATACCTCTTACTGCAACAGCTTCAAGAAGACAATATGTTTTGTGTCTGAAAACGCAGTGAGGACGGATCCTGAAGGGAAGTTCCTGGCTGAGGACGGACTGGATGCTGATTTGAGACCAGGATCTGAACTCATAGGAGACACTTTTATAGACAATAAAAGGTTTTTCTGATCTGAACCGGTTCTTGTTTCCAAACCGGGAGTTTAAACAGCTGCTGTTGGTTGAACATCAGACCTGAGTTTTACTGCAGAAACAAAGCAGCAGTTTGTAGTTCGGAGCTGGTTTATAGAAACGAACCTGCTCTCTTCTCCTGGTCTCTGCAGGTGTGGACAGGTGAGTCCTCTCAGCACTGCGTCTCCTTGGTGTCAATGCGGTGTTGTCGCTGCAGTCTGAACAGCGTCGCCTTCCCACAACGACTCGTCGCGCTTTTCTCCGTCAGGTCCTCGAAGGAGCGCTGGGTCGCCCCCCCCGGCCGCCCGAACGCCTCCTCCAGGGCCTCCTGGTCCAGGTGCGAGTCGAAGCTGGGGTCCTCCTGGATGGTGGCCATGCGGGGGCTGTCCAGAGGGGGGTAGCCAGGGCTGGGGGCGGGGTCAGGGACGGGGGCGGGGATGAAGACCGGAGGGGTGCTGGTCTGTTGGGGGCCGGATGGCTGGAAACACAGGCTGGTGGAGGTGGAGGTGGGGAAGGTTGGAGGTTTGAAGATCCGAACAGAAGCAGACTCCAGGCTGCTCAGGAGCTCGGCATTCTGGGTAAAACAGTCAGTGTGTTAAAGGAGCAGAGCGCATGTTTCATGTTTCACTTCATAACTGCAACATTTTTCTGTTTTTATTGTTTTCAGTTCATTTGTTAAATAAATGACTTTAAACTTTCTGCCGCGACTAACAAGTATTTTCATTATGAAACAATCTGACAGTTAATTTCTCGTATGTATATATGTGTATGTGTCTGTCTGTATACTGTGAGTAAAAGAAAATGTAGAAACAGACGGAAGATTTAAAGTAAACAAGCTAAATTTATATATAAATATAAATATACTCACACTGGGGAAGAACAGAGACTTGGTGGTCTGCTCATACTGTTTGTCCAGCTTCTTGTCCTGAAACAACAAACAGATGAAGAGAGAAAACTTTCAAAACTCAAATTAAAGACGATAGACCAAACTCCAGAACTCTCCCGCTCTGGATTTCCAAAATAAAATGTTGGAGTTCAACTGAAGTTTAACCTGGAGTTCAACTGGAGTTTAACCTGGTTAATGTTGGATCAATAATGCCTGAGAGCATTAAACAGTGATTTGTCTTGAGGCGGTGCTTTATCTCCAGCAGCTGAGCCATAAACAGCCAGCTGTATGAACCACACCAGACTCCCTTTAAAACTCTCCAAATTTAAAGTCTCACACAGAAGAACAGTTTTAAAAACAGATTCTGGTCTAAAAGTCTGTATTGTGGTGAACTCAGCAGCGAGGACTCATCAAAAAGCTTTAAATATGTAAGTGATGTAACAAAGACCTCCAGACTTCTGACTCGGCACCATGCAGCCACGTCCTCTAAAAAAGCACCTGCTGGGCTCTGATCAGGACTGACCGGGACTATAACAAAGTGAGAGTGCAGAGACCCACCACACAGTGGACCAGGATGCTGAACGGGATCCAGAACAGCAGAGAGAACGCCACCACTGAACCCACGATGTTGTCAGCCAGGAACTTCCCGAACGTGTTGATGTCCAGTTTATCAATGAAGTCCCACAGACGCTCCACCACATCCTGGACCTGCTTCATACACTTCCCCTGCAGAGACAATCAGCAGCCAGACATTTAACGTAAAGCTTCACGTTTAGAGAAACAAAGTGCTGATGAGGCGTCTCACCGCTCCGTCACAGAAGCCCACGGTACACGGTTTGCCTTTACGAAGGAACAGGAAGTTGCCTGTCTGGTCCTGGTAGGGAGCGCAGACGCCGCTGCTGCTCCGACAGCAGACTTTACACGACGAGTTGGTTTCTGCACAGAAAGAGAAACAGACGCGGAGATCAAACTGCACTCAGAGTTTACTGGGTTTAGAATTTAGAATAGAAGTTAAGGGTTAAACTCTGCCCTCCGTCGTACCGTTGCAGGCGCAGGGCTGCAGCTTCAGGATGGCCTGACAGAAAGGAATACACTCTCCGTTCAGACACTCGCCGCTGTCCAGACACACGGTTTGATCCGGAGCGTTCTCCGGAGGAGGACACTCGCTGCTGTTTCCTGTCCACACAAACACACAGCGGACCGGCCCGCAGTCACTCACTGCCTCCACGCTACCTGGACTCACCACAAAGATATCAGCTGTGAGCTCACCTGTGCAGTACGAGTGTCCTTTACAGGTGGCGTCGATGGGCTCCTGGCAGACTTCACCTTCAGACTCGAACACACAGTTTTTACAGCATGCACTGTTCCTGTCACTAAACACAGAGACCACGGATTCACGTCAGAGAAGGAAAAAAATATGTCTTCAGACGTGATTAAGGAGACGTGAAGACCAAAACCTGCTGCTACAACCTGAATATGAGCTGGAACTGAGGTTCCCAACCTGAGGGTCTGGACCCCACAAGGGTTCTCACCTGTACCTGAAACAACACGCGTCCACTGACACTGAATGTTTTCAGTCTGAACGCCCTCTCTAACAAAAACTCAAATGAAAGCAGAAACTTGTTCAGACCAGATTCTGACGCGTTAGTTTGGTTAGTGGATGACGTCCTAAACAACAGTCACACTTGGTAAACACATTAAATCATCTGCTCTATTTCTCTGAAGGTTCGTGTTTTATTTCAGTGTGATCATCTGTGAAGATTTTAGCGGAGGTGGTCTTTAGCCTGACTTTCCCCAGGGACCAGGGTCTAAATTAAGTTCTGGAGACATTATTTTACCCCCCAAAAAGTCCCTGCTCGGGTGGGGCTTGCAACGCTGAACATTTCTGATTGGTCGAGTACTCGCAGCAGCTGAAGGAACTTTCTAGTTCCTGGGACTAAACGTTTGGGTGGAACACAGCTTTTGTTTCGGGTGGGGGCAGGTCCACACTGAGGGACTTATTATTATAATTATGATCATTAACAGTAACATGCTGACTGTACTTACTGTAATTAATTTGTCTTGTATAAACTAGAGGAAGCTGCGTGGTTGAGAGAAATGTACCGCCTGTCCACCAGCAGCTGGATGCTCTGTGGAGTCTCTGACCTGCACTGAGCTCCAGCCTTCAGCCGGCACTCTGCGGTGCAGCAGCGGTCTGAGTTGTCTTGCAGCAGTCCCGGGTCGCACTCCTCCCCCTGCTCCACCCGGGAGTTACCGCACACGTTAATGTTCCTCTCCTTGAAGCAGGACGGAGCCTTCGACCTCAGACGCTTCACTATGGAGCGCTTGCTGCAGTTAGAGAACATCTGGACACAGGAGACACTTGATTCATCACTGATTGAGCGTCGACCTGTAAAAAACCTCCGAGCACCAAAGAGAAAGAAGCCGCACCTTGTTGTTGATGTGGTCTCCGCTCACAGCAATGGGGTACATGACGTATTTCCCTCCCTGGTCCTCTCGGGGGGCGCAGTACGGGATGTTGTCCGGGTCGTGTTCTGCTCCAAAGTTATGACCGAGTTCGTGAGTCGTCACCAGGTCTGCTTCCTGTGGAGGAGACACACAACTCATCGTTATCTCTGACCATGAACACGTGGACAAGATGCTTGTCGATGCACGTCGAGGTACTTCCTATGACTGTCATTGTTAACTGGTAATGAACAACTCGAAACACTGTGTTTGGCCTGTTTATCATGGCAGAAGGTGGAGAAAGAAATGATGCTGATATTTAACTTTTGCAGGAAACCAGCCTACCTTGGTCAGGATGGTCTTCCCATAGTTCTTAGTGCTGGTCAGGCCGGTGTTGAGGTAGATCGCTCTTTGCTCGTTTGTAGATGAAGGGCAGGCTTGAGAACAGAAACACCAGCATTATTCTTTTGAATGACTTCTGGTGTCTGAAGACAATCAGGGGCTGTAAGGAGGAGTCAGCAGGACTTTACCTTTGGAGCAGAGACCTCCGGGGATGTCCGGTTTGGACGGGGCGACGTAGGCCAGACCCAGAGTGCCTTCATCAAAGTCCTGATAGGTGAAGAGGTGAGTCAGGCACACGTTGGCGGCCTTCTCTGCGATGTCGACACTGAACTGCTGCAGGGACACCAAACAGCGCAGATCTCAGAGGAGCAGCTAGAGATGCTAACGTAGCCTGGAGCTAAAGGCTTTATCAGGCATGTGATTGGCAAAGGACAAAGGCCATAAATCCAAGTGTGCTGGGAAAAAAAGCATCTTCAGAATGTAACAGTCTGTCAATTCCCTTCATTTGGTCTCACATAGAAATGCAGGATAATTACATAAAGTTATTAATATCAAAATAATGTGCGTTTACATTCAGTCTGAGTTGTTTGTGTGAATATCTGCTTTGTAGACAGAACTAGAGCTGAAGACTCAGCCGACAGTACTGTCCTCACGGCCGCCTTTACAGATCAGATCATCAAGGATCCAGTTAACTGATGTGAACCACGAACCTCTTTAATCAAGCTGTTATCTAAATGTGACTTGAAAAGCAGCCATTCATACAGCCAAGTGCTGCATGTGTCTAAACTAACTGACAGCTGGCTGCGTTAACTAGCTTATTAACTCAGCACATAAGCAAACACTAGCTAGTAGTTTTAGCTACATTCAATTCAATTCAGTTTTATTTATATAGCATCACATCATAACAAAGTTATCTCAGGGCATTTTTTCGAATAGAGCAAGTCTAGACCGACTCTTTATATATATATATATATATACTCTTTATATGCACATATATATATATATATATATATATATATACATGAAAGCAGAAATAACAAGCAACATGGCATCTTAGACATATATATATACACACTGTGCGAAGTCTCAGGGCATCTCAGACCCCCTAATTATGAATATTCCTGAAATACCTGAATAATATATTCTGAAACAGCGTCGGGGCGTCTTCTCGTCAAGACGACTCAACTGGCGATGTACCACTAACGCACACGCGCGACTGGGTACCTGATACGCAGGTGTTGAGTTTGGAACACAAACAAACGTCCTATAGGATTCTTGTGGAAAGGAATAAAAACGCACTTGTCTTGTCCCCCCCCCCCCCCCACACACACACACACTTTTAAAATTGTTTTTACAGATCTGCATGGTTCACGTGGGTCACATTTTCAGGTCGGAAAAATCACATCCCTGCTTTATACGGGTGGAGATGGTGTTTACCTCCAGCAGCTTCTTGACGTCCCAGACATCTCGACCCTCCACTGGACTTCCTCTCATGTTGAAGTGGCTTTTTCCTGGAGCTACTTGGGTCGGACTCTTCTCCATGATGATCTGAGGAGACACACGGCGTCTCAGTGCCACACGTGGTCCACATGATGTATTACAACAAGAGTTTCAGTGTCCTCACCTGTTGGATCTGAACGCCGTAACCTATGAACTCATCGTCCCACGTCGTGTTTCTGTAGATGTCGTCCACACGATCAATCAGTTCGATCTGAAAACGCAGCCGGGGTGGTGAACATCGCCGCATGTTGGTTAAAGCTTCATGTGTGGGCTGAGTACTGACCAGGTAGTTGAGGGTGGTGCTCTCCTCCCCGCGGCCCATGTGTTTGAAGAATCGATGGTCGGCCACCAGCAGCAGAGGACAGGTGTTCTTCAGGTGATCGTGGACCTGACGCTTCCCTCTGAACACAGACTCTGACCAGGTGAAGACAAACAAACCGGACAAAACATCTCGCTCTGATCATTTTAAATGAACTTATTATATTAAATTCAATTACACTGTTAAATATCAAGATGTAAAATAAAGAATGAGATAGAAGTGACCAACAACGTGTGCATCAATAATTAATTAGTCATATTTTTCTTCAAGCACATGAAAAATCTTTGGCTTTTACTGTGAAGCAGCTGCAGGAAGTGTTGAGTTACAGTCACAGATGCTTCAGTCCGGTTCAATCTGACGTTGGAACTTATTGATCTTTGAGGAGTGATTTTCACCAATTGGAAAGCTTTTTTCACATTAAAAGCTCCTTTTTTCCACATTAAAAGCTTGTTTTTTCACATTAAGAGCTCTTTTTTTACATTAAAAGCTCATATTGTCACGTTAAAAATATTTTCAGCTCTTTTTATGTTAACAGCTCTTCTTTCACATTTAATTTTCTTTTCACATTCAAAGTTTTTTCTCGTTAAAAGTGTTCCACAGGTGAATCACACAGGCCTTTTGTGTGTTTGTCAGTGAGGTTAGTGCTGACCAGTACTGACTGCTATAACTTGAGTGCACAACGAGCCCCTTTTTCAGTGCTTTTTTGCAGTGGATCAGTTTTAAACTTGCAGGAAGTAAAAGAGGAAACAGCCACAGTGAGTTATTTAGATGAAGAGCTGCAGGTTGAACCTCAAACCTTCAATACACAGAATCACAGACTGTTAGCTGCTGAATTAGCATAATAGGCCAATAATATAAAGAATATAAAGTGATCTAATCACACGACACGAGACAGAAATCTTCTGTCTGTGTTTAAATCTTCTGACCTTCTTCCTCTTGCTCCTGCAACACGGCCGTCGTAACGCTGTCAGGGAGGAGGTCCGAGGTCACGTAGCCGCAGACTGAAGGCTGGTGCAGCCGGCTGAGGTTCCTGATGTCGTCTGAGCGGTAGATCAGCAGACGACCATCAGGGGGCGCTGACGTGAACCTCCACAGAGGCTGAACACAGTGGAGAGAAGAAGAATTACAGCAGGAGACGTCAGGTACATTTCTATGGATGATAATCTCAACAACTATTATGGGATGGATTGTGATGTTCCCCTCAGGATGAACTGTAATAACTCTGCTGATCCTCTGACTCTTCATCTAGCGCCACCATCAGGTCAACGTGTTAATGTGACCAAACACCTGCAGAACTACAGACGCTCCCATCAGCCTCAGCTGCTCTGTGTTCACTGCTAACTAGCTAATGCTAGCATGCTAACACGCTAAGCTAAGATGGTGAACATCAGCACGTTAGCACGTTAGCACGTTGATGTTCAGGACTGCAATTATTTTCTTTATTAATGGTCCGTTATAATTTCCCAGAGTCCGAGGTGACGTCTTCAGATGTCGTTTTGTTCGACCAACGGTGCGAAATCCAAATATGTTCCGTTTGTCATCATCTCCGATGGAGAAAGTATCACGTGATCTGACTGTGTGTGTTTGTGTATATTCGTCCTGTGTTTTCCATGATGAAGACTGCAGCTCGAAACGTTGCACTAACAAAACCTCTTCTGTTCACCTCGATGTTGTACTCCGCCTCGTCGGTCAGGATGTGAGCTGAGAACTCGTGGTCGTCCATATGAGCCTGAACACGAGAGTTTTCCTCCCCTGGAACAGAAGAAACACACAAAGTCTTTTCCTGCTCATCTTATCCTTGAAGGTCTTTGAGTTCCAGGATGATCAGTGTTACCGATGACGTGTCCGGTGAAGTAGTTGTGTCTGTTGACCGAGTAGCTTCGCTCTCGGCCGTCCTCGTCCACGACGACGGCTCTGAAGTCGTCCGTGAACAGCTGGTCGTTGGTCCTCAGGTACAGTCTGAACTGCCTGGACACACACACACACACACACACACACACACACACTGATGCCTCCTGGAGTCTTTCTGAGTCACCAAACTGAATGAAGTGTGAACTCTGACCTCTGCAGGGCGTCGAAGCTGAGCAGCTTCTCCACATGAGACTGAGTTTGGACGTCGCGGCGGCGGACGGAGTGAGTCTGCAGGCTGGAGAGAGGCAGCACGTCGAAGTCCTCCAGCATCGACCTGAGAGACGCTGCAGAGGGCACACATCAAGACACTGACTCGCTCTGCTCATTTTCATTTACCATTTCATACTTTTGTCTTAAAAATGTTGAATTATGTCATAATCTGTCTGATAATGTTAAGATCAATTATAAGTATAAACTAAGATATAAAATAATACTGATTTACTATATCCAAATTTTGACTTAGTATCTTGAAAGTCAATATTTTGATTTATAATCTCATAATTGTGAGTTTAAAAGTCATAATTTTGACTCACTTTCACATATTTTTGAGATAATACGACTTATAAGAGAGTAAGACTTTGATTTTCTGTCTTATAATTTTAACCAGACATGAGATAGTAAATAAGTAGTAAGATAGATTGTAAGTAGTAATTTACAAAAGATATAAGATATTATGACTTTGAAAGTTGATATTTTGACTCATTATCTCATCATTTTGTCTCAAAAACTTAATCCCGATTATGAGATGCTATTACATATTTATGACTAACTACCACATTTTGACTTATTGTCTCATAATTATGACTTAGAAAATCTACATTCTGACTCACTATGTCCTAATTTTGACTTTAAATCTGAAATATTTGACATATTATCTCGTAATGTTGATTTCCAGGAGTATTTTATTTTCATCATCATTTATCACTGAACTGATTTAATTGAAGTAGATTTTTTCTGGCGGACTTGAGCTTCCATACTTAACTTCGCCTGAAGCCATTGAACCTTTACTCAAACTTACAAGATTAACACGTTTTAAACACTTACTGAAATCTTCCTCTTCTGTGTCTGCAGGCGGAGAAACGGCTGCTTCCGTTAAAACCACGAAAACGGTCAGAAAAGCGAGTCGCTGCTTCATGTTTGTTTCAGTTTAAAGTCTCGACGCATCAGATTTAAGACTTTAACGACAGTTTAGACAAAAACTTGAGTTTAAACACAGTTTTAACAGAAAGTTGAGTGAATGTCGTCCAGCTGAAATCTTTGTCGTGTTTAAATAAAAAGGCAGAAAGACGCGTCCAGCCCGCGACACCAGGAAGACGGACCGCCGCCGAGTCAAGCTGCGCGGAACCGGGAGCGGCGGGCCGGAAGTGCCTCCTGCTGACTTCACAATAAAAGCGCATACAATAAACTCAACAGCAAGATAATTAAGATTTGGAGGAGAAAATAAACTACAAATAAACCTTTACAGGGCTGAAATAATTAGGTCAAATACTGATAAATAAATACATTTTAAAAATACATACACACATTACACACAACACATAAACAGATACATTAAAAATAAACATAAGAAATATGGATGAGATAAATAAAACATTTAAAATAAATAAAAAAGTCCCCTAATGCTACTCAACCCCCCAAAAAGCTTTAAAATGTTTTTTTATAATAATATTACTAATATTCATGAATAAAATAAATAAAACATAAACAAAAAGCCAAGCCCTCCCTCAAAAAAACAAAAACAATAAAGTGAATAAAAACTGAGAATCATAAATGAAATTTAAAAAAAGTAACAATTATTTCATAGAATAAAATAAACGAAAACATGAAATACTCAGTCCAAGTCTCCCCGACCACAAAACAAATTATAAAAACTATAAATTGTAAAAAAAAAAAAAAAAAAAATTAAAACGTAAATAAATTGAATAATTAGCTTCTGTAAATGTTATTTCCCCCCATGAAGCAGTTTCAAATCCTTTTTCATGCTGCTGGTGGGGAAATACTGAATACTCATTTAAGAGTGGTCAAATTTGAATACATTAAATCAAAGAATAAATATACCAGTGTTTTATATTCCACATTTATTATTATTATTATTGTTGTTATTGTTGAATATTATCCCTCCTGGTTGCTTTAATCAGATCGTCTAGACAATGCTTTATTTTGAAAATCCTTCGTCGTGCTCTGCTCTTGTTGTCGCGAGCTTGAGTCAAACAAAAATCTAAACAAACAAAAGTCAAATCTGTGATTTGACGTGATTTTATTTTAATGTTAAAGCTGCGCAACAAAACGACAGGAAGTGAAGAAGAAGCAAGTAAAACATGTCCGCCGTCCATCTTATGTAAGAGAATAAACACAGAGACATCTGGCAGCTCCATTAATAACATCTGACCTCATCCTGCAGACAGACAGGAGCACCTGAACTCTGCAAACTCTGGTCAAACTGAGACATTACCTATACAAATATTACATTATCTATGTATATATACATATACACACACACCTTTTAGAGTGTGATTTTTTGTTTTCACACTCTAAAAGGTGTTTGTTTGTGTAGTAATTCAAAATTAAATGGCGTGTGGCTGCAGACCTTCTAATATCATCTACCTATCATATTTGTCGGGTGAAGAGCTACTGTATAAATTAGAAAAATCAAAAACTCCTTAAAATTGACAGAGGTATGAATAATCTCGGGCTTAACTGTGTGTATATATATATATATATATATATATATATATATATATGACTGCTGACTATGATATATTGTTATATTTCCATTTAACTGCAGAGGTGACACATTTCCTGTCTTCGTAGTCGTGTGCAGAGGACAGGAAATGTGTTTGTGCTGCGGTTTAGAAACCTTTGTTTTATTGATTTAGATAGATGGATAGATAGATAGATAGAGTAGGTAAGAAAAGAAAAGGTGAAATAAAGAGTTATCAGTTAGAATATTAACTACATGTAAAGAGAGAGCAGGGAAACACTGTGAACGTGTATTTGTATGTGTAGTCGTGTGAGTTGTACACCTTCAGTATAATGAAGCTGCTGTAAAGAAACTTTACTGTTTGTTTGTCAAACGTTCAGAGTTATTCTGGCTTTTTGGGATAAAGTCAAAATATGTTTTCAAATGATTAAATATGTCAAATTACAGAAACATACATCATCTTTGACTGCAGGGAGAAAAGTGGAATAAGGTGCAGTTCACGTCCCGGACTGTGAGTGGCAGCAGAGAGCAGCAGCGTGCTCAGACCACCGGAAATGGTAGAAGAAGAAATAATCCGAACTGCAGTTAAGTTAAAACTACCAGATAAAACGGTTGTTTTAAGTGAAAATGGACGACGAATATACGGTAATTTATACTGAATATTTCCGTTACTTCGATAAAGATGGTAGCTAATAACGAGAGCGAACCAAACTCCATTCAATTATTTGTCTCATTTCGTGCAAAATGTCACGTTACAAATAACGTTGAACGAGCCAGTTTAACAATCAGCGCGTTTTCTGTCGCGTCAGTCAAAAACACGGACTTCACCTAAACTAAACTCTGTTTAAATAGCGTTAAGTTGTCCCAACGCCAGCAGTTTGTTTGCCGAATTTACTATAAAGTTGGAAAAAGCTTTTTAAGACGTCTTGAAGCCGTATTCGCGTTTTCCAACAAGAAAATCAGCCAATCTTCATATTATGAATGAAGTCTTGTTGAGATGTGATTAGTGTTCAGAAACGCAGCTAGTCTTTGTTGTGGGGGCAATAGTTATCATACGACTAGAAGAGTGTCTTGTTTGTGTTAACGTAGTAATAATATTTAAATGAAGTAGTTTTTGTTCTCTCTTCTTTAACTGATGTGAAGTTTTAACAGTCGTTGTTTTACAGGAAACACGCGACACTTTTCTCCTAATGACTCAAACACTTTATCAGTTTCAGGTGATCAGAACAGCAGCGCTCTGATCAATAAACAGGACTCGCATTTTAACTTTGTAAAACTAAGTCACTGTGTGTGTGTCTGTGTGTGTGCGTGTGTGTGTGCGTGCGTGTGTGTGTGTGTCTGTGTGCGTGTGTCTGTGTGCGTGTGTGTCTGTGTGTGTGTGTGTGTGTGCGTGTGTCTGTGTGTGCGTGTGTGTCTGTGTGCGTGTGTCTGTGTGCGTGTGTCTGTGTGCGTGTGTGTCTGTGTGCGTGTGTCTGTGTGCGTGTGTGTGTGTGCGTCTGTGTGCGTGTGTCTGTGTGCGTGTGTGCGTCTGTGTGCGTGTGTCTGTGTGCGTGTGTGTGTCTGTGTGTGTGCGTGTGTCTGTGTGCGTGTGTGTCTGTGTGTGTGTGTGTCTGTGTGCGTGTGTGTGTGTGTGTGCGTGTGTCTGTGTGTGCGTGTGTGTCTGTGTGCGTGTGTGTGTGCGTGTGCGTGTGTGTGTGTGCAGGCCGGGTACAGGGAGGCCTGTGCTCAGTGTTCGGCGGTGGATTGGGGAGTTTCAGACGAGGGTCGCTTCTACTGCAGGTCCTGCCACAACGTGATCGAGGTAAACAGCTGATCTGAAAACACACAACACGTCTCACAGCAGCGTTACAGCGTCGCTCACTGACTGCAGGTTCAACCAGCTGACTGCTTCTTTAAAGATTTATTTTTATTTCTCACTACTTTGCTTATGCACCAATATACCAAAGCACATTCCTTGTATGTGAAAACCTGCTTGGTATAAACTTGGTTCTGATCTTGCAGCCATCGAGGATCCACTCTGATCTCCCTCTGGAGCTCGCTGACATTTAAAGACCGTTTTTAACTCAAAAGAAAAGTGATAAACAGCTTTTACTCTGAAGTTTACCGGGAGGAGTAAACGGTTCCAGCTGCAGTACTGCTGCCTGTCAGCAGGCGGCAGCACCGTGTTTCTGCAGCAGCTAACAGGGACTGTTTGGTTCCATCATGTTGTCTTAATGTGAACAAACGTCCTCAGAGAACCAGAGAGGTGGTGGACTCCTCCTTCACTCCCGGCTCCACCAGGGTCACCACCATCAGCAGAGGAAGCAGGACCAAGAGGCCCGGTCAGTGTTCCAGTTTGGATGGTGTTTGGTTGGTGTTCTGGGTGGTGTTTGGGTGGTGCTGTGGATGACCCTGACCTGCTGCTGGGTTTCAGAGTGCGGGCGTCAGTGGATGGTCTGTGAGGGTTTCCAGTTCATCCTGAAGAACCAGGCCGACGCTCTGCTCAGACTGGGAGTCAGTCCGGACTTCAAGGTCTGACTTCAGTGTTTTTGATTGAACCTGGAGGAGATCTGGAGCGGGAACTCTGGTGACGTGAACGTGTTGTTTCAGGACCAGGTGTTGTGCCAGCTGTGGAGACTCTACCTGCAGAGGAGCCGACAGGCCTACACCCCCGACCCAGTGACGAGCGCCAAGTTTAAAGTGGTCGGTTCTCAAATACACACTTTTTATCTCTTTATCTGCCACTTGATCCACAACCCTGGTCTAACGAATCTCTTAATGAATCATTTTATATCTCATCTAAATCAGTAAAGATCAATGTTTAAAGCCTTCAGCTCGTTATCAGAGATTTTGAATATTAAGTTAGTTTTAACTTTGTGATGTGAAAAGCCAAACTTCAATAAAATGCTGTCTGTCTCTCTGCCTGTCTGTCTCTCTGCCTGTCTGTCTCTCTGCCTGTCTGTCTCTCTGCCTGTCTGTCTCTCTGCCTGTCTGTCTCTCTGCCTGTCTGTCTCTCCTCAGCGAGGTTCGGGCTCGGACTCAGAGAGTGCAGCCGAGCTGTCCGTCATGTCGGCCAGTGAGACGGACGGAGAGACGAACCCGTCCAGCACCGCCGGCTCAAATGCAGGTAAAAAAATCAAATGAATAATCTGTTTTTCCAAGTTTAAAAACAGACGTCTGCTCTTGTTTTTGTGGAGAAACAACCTTTAACTCGCTGATACGAGACGTTTATCTTTTTAATGATCCGATGAGCAGAAATGCAAAATACATTTTTACAAACTCGTATCAGTTTATGTTTATAAAATCACTCGTTAGTCAGAAAGTTCAATTATAATCTGAACTTAATGAGGATGTAAAGGTCTCATGAATCTATATTTCCACCTGGTGTCTGTGGTTTATTGTGCAGGTAACATTACATTCAGAAGAGAACTCAGTGGAGTAAATGGGTCGTATTCTGATCGGCTTTATTTTAGCCGATACCGATCCATTAAAATATTCTCTGATCGACCTGATTAAACTGCCTGACGGTGCAGCTGAACTGTACCTCCACAGAGAGCTCCAGTGATTGGTCGCTATGTTCGGGCTCGGTGGACGCCATCTCCTACCTGACGCCTCGGCTGAGGCAGTCCCGCGGTCTGATGAGCATGAAGAAGACTTTGGCTCTGATCCACCTCGCTCTGATCTGGATCCGCGAGCCACTGACGCTCAGCGACCTGCTCAGGTAACAACACACACCTGGATGCTTGATAAAGATGTTATCAGCTGTCTTTACATGAATTCAAGCTGAAAAACGATGTTAAAGAGATTAAATGATGCCCTGGAAGTTCTCCAGTGTAGGTCATGGAAAGTCCTGGAACAGTTAGTTGACGTGTTTGGTTTCAGGTTGGTGAATGAAGGTCACGTCCCGTATGTGAACGCTTACGAGGACCTTCCTGACGAGATGAAGCTCGAGGGCAAAGACGCTCTCATCTTCAGAGTCGAGGTCAGAAACTCATCAGCTCCCAATACTGAGTCAATACTGTAATCAATAAGATATTTAAAGGGCCAGTTCACCCAAATCACAAAAAGCACATATTTTCTCAATATAGTTTTGGGTTTATGTGTCCAGGTTTGGAGATTTCTGTCACAAACTATCAGTTTTGTGAACCTGTTTCTCCGCAGAGCGTCCCGTCCCACCGGGTGGTGCATAAGGAGGCTCAGACTCTGGCTCTGTTCCTGCAGCTTCCTGCTTTTCCTCCAATCAGCCGAAAGAGTCTGCTGCACCCGGCTCTGCTCAGCCTGCGCTACCTGACCGACGCCAACCTGCCCGGTAACAACACCGCTAACACTGACAATACTTCTGACAGTATAACCTGCCTGGATTAAACTCAAACGTTATGATTGGTTGATTGTTTTCCGTGTTTCCGTCCCAGATGAGCTCCACCTTTGGGTCTGCAGGCTGATGGAGCGCGCCGGCATGGCGGATGAAACGCTCCACATGTTCAACGCCTTGTCTAATCCCATCCTGCCGCGGTACGACGTCCAGACCGCCGCCCTCATCATCGTCACCATGAAGCTCATCTTCAGCCTGGACGACCACACTGAATGGTAACCCCCCCCCCCAATATGTTTATGAATCGATTGATTTCAAGCAGCTTAAATTCAAACGAGAATTAGCTCCCGAGTAAAAACATTTCTGATAAAATTCTGTAAGCTGCTCCGATTGGATGGACTTCAGTGACGTTTTAGAGCCAATCAGGAAGAAGAATGGCTGTGATGCGTTTCCTGCCCAGAGATGAAAAGAAAAGAACATTTGAAGAAAGTTTTTAGGAATTTGGATCTCAAGCTGAAAGTAAAGAGTTTGTGTCTTTTAGGGATTTATCCAATGACGCAGGTGACCTTGACGACACAGGTGAGTTCTTATAGATCACTCAAAACCTTCATTAACCCATCAAAGGTTTCGGCCTCAATGGAAATAAATCCTCACATCTTTCAGTTTCTCATGTGATTCTGTTTGAACGTTTCATTTTTCATCAGCGAATCAGCAGCTGCTGTTGAACTCGCTTACAATCAATCAATAAACAAAATCAATGATGGAACTAGAATTTGTAAAATCCATTAAAACATCCAGTTTACTTAAAATATTAGTTTGTCCATCAGAGACTTTATGTAACGTAATCTTCTTAAAAACTTTATTTCTTAAAAATAAAAAAAAGTAAAATGGAGGAAATACCGAGACAAACTAAAGTTTATTTCCTGTTTTTTTTTCGTTTGACCGAGTGAACAAATAAAGTTGTGAGTTTCTGCCGTGTGACAGGTGACATGTTTAACCTGAGGAGGTGGTACCGGCTGCTGCAGGCCGCTCTGATCCGAGCTCGGCAGAGGAGAGACCGCCACATCGCCAGGTGAGAGCTCAGCTACCTGAGGTTGATGTCTGCAGGTGAACTTTGAGTCGGCTCATTTTGGAACTTTTTATATGAAATAATTATAAAACTATACGTTTAAAATCTTTGGTTTACGAACATAAATATTTCTTGGCTTTATGCTTCTCTGTGTGTCATTAATGTTTAAGGTTTAATTTAGAATTTAAATGGAAGGAATTTTGAGGCATTAAATTCATCATTATATTAAATATGTGTGTGCAGTTTATGGGATGATTAAGGTGTTTTGGAGCTTTCTCTTTGTCTGTTAGTGATTTCACATTTATTCACCTTTTAAAGATCAGTCAGTTTTACTCACTATTGTTCTTTATTTCTTTCTTTCTTTATTGTTTCTCCCTCTCTCATCTACAGGAAACAGTGGAAAGCCAAGAAACCTCTTTACTCGAACAGGAAGGAGAAATGGATCATGATGAAAAAGCAAAGTAAGAATCTGAGTCTGACACTGCCTCTGAAACTACAGTTCCCATAATGCAGTGGACCATGGATGTTCAGACAACTATCACTGTGATACTGAAGAAAAGCTCTTTGTTCTTTCTGGACGGACATCAGAGACGATGAGGAGGAGGAGGATGGAGATGTTTGACTCCACTTGTGTGCTCATTCTGTCGGCTGTCTGTGTCTCTGCAGGAATAGCCGAGCAGGTGCAGATCTGCTTTGAGAAGCTGTCCTCTCGTCCGGCGGGCGTCGAGTGCTGCGAACCATCCAGCTTCAGGTTCTGTTGGGGGGACGAGGACGGAGCAGACGGTCCCAGTCTGCACCAGAAGAAGCTGGATGGAGTTTTGACCCTGAAAGACAACGTCCTGACTCCCTCGAACGCCACATACTGGCACCCAGCACTCAGACCCTGCAACCCCCGGTACGTCACTAGTAAATAATTGTAACATGTAAAAATGAAAATAAACAGGTGTAGAGTGTCTCCTTGTCCTGATGTCGTCTTCTTCTCTACAGGGTGTGCAGCAGTCATTACTCAGAGGTGGAGGCGACGCTGCCCCGGACCTTCGTCTGGCTGCTGCAGCTCTTCTCCTTCCTGCTGGACGTGAAGCCGACGTACCTGTACGAGGAGGTGCTGAGGGTGGAGAGGCGAGTGTTCGGCTGCAAAACGCCCTGGAAGAGTACAAGGGGGACGACCAGGACCAGGACTGAGACCAGGACCAGGACCAGAGCTCAGGCCAGGACGCTGCAGTCTGGACAAGAAACTGGACAAACACGATGAAAAACCTTCAGCTGTTTGTTCGTTGGAGCTCAGGAACAATAATTTAATATTATGTTGTAGTCGGTGCATTCAAGGACCCCCGAAATCAGAGTTGCCTGCTGAACAGCTTCACATTCATCAGTCTGTTGTCAGAAAGTCAAACCTGATTTAAGCCGACATGAACGTCACAGGTTTGTTTCCGCAGCAGCTGGAGCCTTAAAGACACGGTGACAACAACTAACCGCCCATCATGTTACTCTAAAATGTGCTTTTTGTTTCCTTTGTTGTTGTTTTTTTACCAATAACGTGTCAGATTGTTCACACATGATCATCACCAGAAATATATTTAATAAATGCAAACTGAGAGTCAAAATGATTCAATCGTGTTTATTTTGTCGATGGATTTGTTTTTCAATCAAAAACACCAAATATTCATTTTTTTCTGCTTTACTCTGTTTTATATCAGCAAACTAAAGCTCTGAATATCTGTTGGTCGACCGATTCATCAATAATGAACATAGAAATATGAATTTTCCAGGTGGTGGTTCCTGTTCGTTCACCTCTGCTGGTTAGTACTGTACTGAAGTACAGTTCTGAGGCTCTTGTACTTTACTTGAGTATTTCTACTTCTACTCTGCTACAACTCAGGAAATATTCTACTTTACATTTATTTTATAACTTAAATTACTTTCAGATGAATAAAACAAAATAAAATCAACAAAATATGATATCAATAAAACTATTGATCCTCGGGGGGGAATCACAAGCAGTATATAAAGTAAAACATGAAATGTATAAAAATAAAAGTAGCTCCACCTTCACCAGCTGCAACATTAAAGTATTGATCACATGAATCAATACGGATCAATAGTAATCTGACATCATGTCCAAAGTTCATCAGATTTATAATCTTGTTGATTTATTATCTGATCAGAAACTTCAAGTTCAATCAATATTCAGACAAAGTAACTAACTCTATAAACGTGTTCAAGCTCGGTGACGAGTTTCATGTTGATGTAAAACTTCCTGCTGCAGCCGAACAAGAATCATCACGAAGAGAACATGAATATTAAAGAGACGGGAAATAAACAGTCAGGTCATTTTGTTCCTTACAGCCAAAACTGAACACGAGTGAGTTGATGATCGCAAGATATTTGAATTGTTTTATCTTTCAAGTAAAAATGACAAAAACATTTTCTTTCTGTTTTTGTCTGATTGATATTTTTTGTTCAAAGTGACATTAAAGACGTCACCTGAAGCTCATCGTGCATTTTCTTCTGTTTGTTCTGACACTTCACAGACTGAACGATGAATCTATTGATAATGAATCTACTGATAATGAATCTATTGATAATGAATCTACTGATAATGACAATAATCATTAGTTGCTGTCTGAAAGCTGATCCATGTGTCGTCTTCACACTTTGCAGAGTGAGATCAGCTGTTTGTCTCCTGCTGAAGACAGACAGACAGACAGCTGAGCTACAGACAGACAGACAGCAGAGAGCTGCAGAGACAGACAGACAGACAGACAGACAGACAGCAGAGAGCTACAGACAGACAGACAGACAGACAGACAGACAGCAGAGAGCTACAGACAGACAGACAGCAGAGAGCTGCAGAGACAGACAGACAGACAGCAGAGAGCTACAGACAGACAGACAGACAGCAGAGTTGCAGTGACAGACAGACAGACAGACAGACAGCAGAGCTACAGACAGACAGACAGACAGACAGCAGAGAGCTACAGACAGACAGACAGACAGACAGCAGAGAGCTACAGACAGACAGACAGCAGAGAGCTACAGACAGACAGACAGACAGACAGCAGAGAGCTACAGACAGACAGACAGCAGAGAGCTGCAGAGACAGACAGACAGACAGACAGACAGACAGCAGAGAGCTACAGACAGACAGACAGCAGAGAGCTGCAGTGACAGACAGACAGACAGACAGACAGCAGCAGGGGGCGACACAGAGAGGAGTCCCATTCATTCAGACTGAGACACTGCAGCAGGTACAAATACACAACATGCAGCTGCAGCTTCACCGTCTCAAACTGCACAAGAATAACAATCATTCGTCAGAACATTTAATCATCACGAGCAACAAAACGCACAAGATGACATTTCTCAATTAAACCAATAACAAAAGACTTGTACTGTGTCTCAGTTCAGATACTTCCATTAGTACACTTCCATGTAGTACACTGTGTACACTGTGTACTTGTGTACGACAGGTTTTTTCTTCTTCTTCTTTGGTGGAGCGTTATCGCCAACATCTGACCGCGATTGTCACCCACCAAAATATCTGCCGGCTTGTTTGCTCACTTGACTTCAGTTTTATTGAAAATTTAAAAAATGAACGTGCTTTAACTTCAGGCTGGCGGAGAAGTGAGCAGCGTTCCTCACTCAACTTTCTGACCGTTATGAGAAGAAACATTTACATTATAGACGCTTTAAATTGGAGTGGACAGTTTCCAAAGACACCAAACCTGTCAGGCAGTGGTGGAAAGTAAACTACATGTAACTGAAGTACTTAAGTACACATTTGAGATACTTGTACTTTACTTGAGTCTTTTTACTTCTTCTCTGCTACATCAAATATTGAACTTTTTACTGCACTACAATCTGATGTTTAGCTCTAAATGAAACTTCCCAACAGTTTGTACAGGTACAGCTGATCGATCAGTCCACTAATCAATCAGCTGATTGACAGAAAATGAATGGTTGAAGTGATTTTTGCTGGATCATTGTGATCAATCAATCAACCAATGGATTAATGGAGAAAAGAATCAGCAGATGAATCCAGAATGAATCATTAGATACAAACTAGTTGAAAATGAGCTCCAACAGTAAAATCCTGCTTTTCCATGAACGATGAGGAAGAATCATCTAATGAGATCAGACAGAACATTTACTGCTTTAATACTCAACACTACACTTTACTGAAGGAACACAGTATTTACAGTGTGTATTAGTACTTTTACTGCAGTAAAGGACCTGACGTATACAAACTGAACAGTTAAACCTGAGAATCAGATTCAGGACTAAATGTTTATTTTCTCTGAAGCCATGTGAGGTGAGACTGAGGGGGTTTTCTGAGGACGCAGTTCTAAATAATCTGTCTGGACGCTGGAATCAACCAGCCGCATGTGAATGCAGCGATGTGCTCCATAGTATCGCCATGGCAACATGCCCAACGCTCTGAAGTTACCTAGCAACAGCCGCAGCGTATAACAGAGGGACCAACATGGCAGCCGCCAAAGACACCCCCAGAGAGAAGCTGCTGTGAAGTTTATATTTTTATATTTTCTAAGATGAGACGTTCAGATCAGCTGATGCCTGATGTTTCTTTTTAATATTTGATTTTGTCCGTGTTATTTTCAGACGTGACTGAGATGAAACTCGTTACCTGAAACGACCCCGAGAGGTGAAACCAGGTGAGAACAGTCTGAACCCAGAACTGCAGAAATGATTCAGTCAAAATGTCCCGTTCGAACGTCACAGCAGCGTTTTAGAGGAGGCTCAGCAGGAAATACAAATCGTGACAATAAATTAAAATAAAATGATTTCTTTATTTACTTTTTGTGTCCTGAACAACATGAAAACAGGGACATCTCGTCTTCTTCGTCTTCTTCGTCCTCTTTTCAGCTGCAAACAACAAAACGGAGCCTCTCCAGCATCCCGTCACAAGCTTTCAGTCCGGGATGCTGAGGGTCCTCTTCTTCCTCCTCTTCCTCCTGAGCTGCCTGACTGAACCTCCTCCTCGACCACAGCGGTCCGGTCCGTGCTGCTGGGTGCTAAGCCCCGCCTCCTCTGGTCATGTGTGGAGGTCACCGAGTTCAGCATTTAACATGAACTTCACTACACTCTCTCTAGTTAGCTTAGCTTAGCATAAAGACTGGAAGCGGGGGGAAACGGCTAGCCCGGCTCGGACTATAGTTCAAAAATACACCTGCAACCACCGAACACCTCTAAAGATCCTGATTAACAAGTTTTATCTCGTTTGTTTAATCAGACAGAAATGTAAAAGTGCAGTTTGTGTCAGTGAAGAAGTACTCTGATCCTTTACTGAAGTAAAAGTACTAATACCACACTGTGAAAATACTCCACTCCTAGTAAAAGTCCTGCATATTGAAACTCCCGCAGACGACGGTGAATTAATAACCAGAAGGCATTATGGGACTGGAGAGACGGTGGATACAGACAAACTGAGTACGAAGGGTTGTTTCCTGTTTGCGTCTGACAGGAAGTGGTCATTCATCGGCGCGGGGCCACGGTCAGGTCAGCGGACATGTTTGATCCTCAGAAAACCAAAGTGTGTTTCAATACAAACAGATGGCAGACGGGCGGCGCCACAGCTCGGTGTAACTGTAAGAGTCTCGCTGACTTCAACACAGCCGCTCAGGAAATACCCACCGAATCTCCTACAGGTGACGATTCTCTGGAACCGGACTGTGGTGACAAACGTAACCGCTGCCAGACCATAATCTGTCTCCAACTAAGTCCTCCAACATAAACGTTTGCCAATGACTCCCAAAACGACATGCAGAGGCGTAGCAGACCTTCGTCGTCATGGTAACAGTAATAAACACCTGGTTAACGTTGTGAAATGGTCGCAGTTTGGTCAGGTTTAGGTTCGGGTTAAAATAACTACGTTTAGTAAGTTAAAATAAGTCAAGGTTGGCTTTTGGTTTCACACGTGTGTTTGGACTCTTCGTACCACCTCACCTGACTTCCACCTGCGCTTCCGTCATAATGACTACGGCCACTAGAGGTCGCCGGACATACAAGCCTAAATACGGGTCGTAATAAGCTGCACAGACGACCTGTCCGGACGTATTTTTGGGGAGGACGGTCTTGTTATTCTGGTGAAAAATAAATGAAAGACATCAGTGAACATTTTACTTTTGCGTTCAGTATCACCAGTTTGAAACTTTCCAGATATCTTAACGTTTCCTCATGATGTTGGTCGACAACATGACCCTGCTGGCTCCACGCTTCCTTCAAAACGTATTTGTTACTGCAGACTAGCTGCATATAAACCACGTTTCATCCCATGTTCATTCTTCTGACTTCAGTTGGTAATAAGTTTATAACAGTAACATGCTAAGTTAGTGACAGATAAATCCTCGTCCTCTGATTTAACGTTTTACATGACGTGTGTCCGGGACGTGTTAGCCTAGCTTAGCACAAAGACTGGAAGCAGGGGGAAACTGCTAGCCCGGCTCCATCGAAAGAGAGAGAAATACACCTTCAAACAACTCCAGAACTGTCTGATTTACACGTTGAAGAGGGGAAATTAGTTTTTACAGATGAAATACGTCAGGTCATCACCGTGAGACGTTAATCTGGATCTGTGACGGAGAGAAACGACAAAACTTTAAAAAACCTTCGTAGTTTGAGTCGCTTCTGATATTTGTTTCTTCTGCATTTATTTCTGTGCAGAGTGGAACACACACACTCATCTGCAGTGTCTGTGTGTGTCTGTGTGTGTGTGTGTGTGTGTGTAAAAGGATTTTTTGATGACACGTTAACTGTCGACAGGAAATGAGGGCAGAGCTATACAGGAAGTGTTTGTTGATGTTTGACTGCTGGTCTGGAATCAGCCGCCTCAGCAGGAAAACCTCCCATCATCCCTTTCACCGAAGTCCGCTTAAACAGACGAGCTCAGTGTGAAAAATAGTTCATAGCAAAGATGAACTCATCAGCTGAGAGTTCAGTTAATTTGAATCATAAATGTAATAACTTCTCATTAATGTCCACACTTACCAAAGATGTTTCTAAAAATGTCCTCGACACATTTCACAAATGTTCCTTTTGCTTTTCAAGGAAAGAAAGAAGGAGGGAACATAAAGCAGAAGTTAAAAAATAAAACAAGGCAAGATGGAAGACGGGAAAATGAAGGATGGATGAAATAAAAGGAGGAACAGCAAAGAGAGAAGATGACAGAAGGAGGGAATAAAGAAGATTTAGATTTTTAGTTTCACGTGCTCACGTCTCATAATCCGCCTGTTTATCAGGTATCTGTAGGTACTTTGCAGATGAAGAATTTAAAAACCGGTAATGAAACACAGCACATTGTTATACAGTAAATTAACACCTGACAGTATACAAAAAGAATGAATTACATGTTACTGCATCCATAGTAATCTAATAGTTTAATAAATAATAATGTAACAACAACAGAGCTACTGCTGAATGTAACGTGTGAATCTGGACAGGAGCTCCAGCTGTCAGATACATGTAGAGTAAAACGTACAAGATTTCCCCGAAATGTAGCGGAGGAACAAAAGGAAATACTCAAGTAAAGTGTTAGAACGTCTCAAATGGAGCAGATATTTACTTCCAGCTCTAGATACACGTGTACGCAGTGAGCGTCTGTTCGCAGTACAAAGACACGTTCTGAGAGTTTCACCTCGACTGCAGGAAGAACAGAAGAAGAAACTTCTCGCTGCTCCACCCTCCTGGTCCTGGACGGGCGGCGGACGGAGCGTGACCCACATTCCAGTGACGTCCCCCTTCACACACACACACACACTCGGTGTGGGCGTGTCTCTGGTCGGTGAGGTCGTTGCTGTTTGCTCTGGAGGGAAGTCACATCTGTTGCCCCGATCAGACTCTGAGGTTCTTCAACCAAACAGCCCCAGAAACTAAAGCTAGGAATTAAACTCAGGGACTAAACTCAAAGAACAAAACTACCTGGGACTAAACTCATGGACTGCATTCAGGGACTAACTCCAGGACTAAAGTTCACAGCTGCAGTCATGTCTAAACCAGTGAGCTCAGTTCAGGGACTGAAGTCAGGAACTATAAGTTCCTGGTCTCTGAGAGGCCGGCACTGGTTGCTTCATCCTCAGTCAGTCGAAATCACGTATATTGACCTGCATGTAACCATAGCAACAGTAGTGATGCTTCAGGCTCTGTTAGCAGTTAACTGAAGTGTGAAACTAACCTAACTGATGTTAAACTGAATACAGACAGTGTAAAACCTGGAGGAGGATTTAAACTCGGACATTTTATATGACTCAGTAACGCACTGCCGGCGGTCTGCGTGACGAAGTGGAATAAACATGAAAACAGGAAATCAGCAGTTTGGTTCTTTGACATGAAACAAAAAACTAATTTCAAACAGCAGCGAAGTCTGAACGTGAGCAGAGCGAGTCCGTGTGTCGGGGGGTGTAGTTCCTGGAAGTCTGATTCCTGGAAGTCTTGGAGGAACGACCTTTGACCCTGCAGTAATGTGTAGGGTCTCACACACACACACACACACACACAAACCAGAGCAGAGGATTTATTTCTGCTTTTTACGTTTTTACGTTGTGTGTTGATTTAACTGAAGCTCTGACAGACTGATGATGAGCAGCAGAACAAACCTTCAAACACGTTTGGAGTTCTATACTTTTGAGGACCGTCAGCAACATAATACATTCCCTAGACCTTGATACTAACCTTACATTAACCTTACAATACTAACCTAACTCTCTAACAGCACTTTAAAGAAGTGAAAACCAGACAAAATGTCCCCACTGTCCAGGTCTAAACTCTGATCAGACCTCATGAATCTAGACAGTCCTGCTGTGTTTTCTGTTCTCTTCTTCTCTGGTGGTGCGGTCCTGTCAGATGGTCTCAGGTTGGAAGTATTAACTCACGCCGCTCCCTCGTTTCCATGACAACAGCCAGCCAATTATCACCTCAGAGATCCCAGACTGAGAGTAATCGAGGGATGCCGTTTCATTTGTTGTTGACATCATAAATAAAACATGAGGTTCAGAGGTGAGACTCTTCTTCTACACCTGTCTTCTGTATTTTATTCTTATTTTAGATCCATTTCAGAGGCTCTTCCAGAGAATCACTGACCTTCTATATTTGTCGATTTAAGAACTTTGTAATTATTAAATAACTTAAACTAGAAGCAAGATTTTTGCTAGCTCTTCTTCTTTGTCTTTTCCTTTATTTACTGTGTAAAAGTCTCTGAGATTAAAATCTCTTTTTTAAGCAGAGAAACCAAATAGGCAACATGAAAACATCATTACAGATACAATAAACAACATAAACAGCAGAAGACTTTTGCCAACTGTAGCAGTTTGTTAATTCTTTACTTTTGTGCTAGCGATCATTATGTAGCCTGACAATCCAACTCAATTTCCATTTTGCTTCATTTCACTTTTCAGTCTGACATTGTGTTCATGTCAGTCGGGAACACGCTACCTTTCTAACTGTCTGATTTAGAGGTCAAGAACCAGGCTGACCGTTATGTTGAAAATACTCTGCTGTTTCTGTTAACATTATTATCTCCCATTTCATTGTTTTGTATGTCTTGTATTATAAGTAACTAGTACCTGACAATGTAATATCATGGTGTGTAATGTTTTTCTAACATTAATGTTCTCTTTTCTTTTTACTATTGATCTGCGTGTGTTAAATTATCTGAATAACTTTGTAATTTTAATCTTATATTCAGTTTTTACTGAGTTCTGTAACATCTGTCCAGGACTACAGATGGAAAACAGCCTCTGTAGTATTTACAGCAGTGTTTATGAATAAATACACGATGTGGCGCTGTAACAAAAATAAATAGTTTAACTTTACAGAAAGAGAAGATGAAAAGTGTCAAATTCCAGGTAGCAACATGCTTTTTCCCTCCCACAATGCAGTGCAACATCTCCCATCATGAGTTTAGTTAGTGATCAGTCTGCTGCAGCTTCTTCTTCTTCTGTGGTTTCCTCCTGCACAGGTCTGGGACTGTTTTCTGCCTGGAAACCGTTTTGCAGGAGCCTGTGTGTTTGTCTTTTTCCTTTTTTTTATTTCACAACCTCGCTGAACTTGAAAATGAAAATGAACTCACGTCACCCTGCCTGCTGCCAGATCCTGCTTTTGTCCCAGTTTTCTCTCTGAGTTTGCCTCCCTCTCTCTCTGCAGACAGTAATAACAGCAGCAGCACTTGGAATAATGAAGCTGTTTATCTGGTTTGGGAACGAGCTGCACGGCGAGCCAGGCCGCCGCCGCCGCCGAGAGGTGTTTCGAGGTGATCTGAGGCGCTGTGAGGAGATTTCTGCTGTCAGTCAAACGCTGATAGATGAAGCATCACATCACAAACAGGAGCTCTTTGTCTGCCTCTATCTCAGACAGGATGACGTATCACCACAGACCCCCCCCTCTGTTTGTTCATGTCACATAATGATGATGATGATGGTGATGATGATGGTGGTGGTGCAGCTCGACCTCCAGCCTCTCGCAGCAGCTTAAAGGGTTAACATGCAGCCACAACAAAGGAGCCAGTGCTGGGCCGGCGTGTGCACGAGTGCGTGAGGGAATGGGGCGGGGGGGCTCCGGCTGCCTTCTAGCCCCGCCCTGCACTTCTATATTGGAGAGGCTGTTTACAACCTCGACGCATAGGAGTCCCCGGGTTCATCGGCCCGGTTGGGAGGGGGTGAGGAGGAGGATGGGGGGTGTAGCTGGACTCACAGGAGAGCAGAGAGGAAAATGTTACAGGAAGAAGACAATAAGGAAATCTGTTGAGGGCCTCCGAGCTGCAGGATCAGAGCTTTTGTTTGTCCCTTTGTTCCCGTCTGCCTCTTCTTGAATCTTCATTTCCTCCTTTGTTTGTGTCTTTAACAGTATGTTTAACATGCACATGTCTGAGTGGATGCAGCACGTGAAGGGAAAAAGGCCCCCCCCCTTAAAAAAAAGAAAGGGAGCCTGTGGACTTTCCTCTGCTGCAGCCAACTCCACATTTCCACTCTGTAAAGACAAGCAGCAGGAGGACTTGTTTAGTTTTCAGGAGCCCGTCAAAAACACCAAGTTTAGCATCGAAGCTAACCAGCAGACGCTGCACTCAGTTTTCATGTAAGAGTTCAGTTCAGCCTGTCTGTCCGGCTCTGTGACTGTAGAAAGCTGCATGGTTATAATCCCCCCCCACACACACACTGTGGTGTTGACATCTACATTTTACATGAGCCTCATGTAGCTCCAGTACAAGATACCACACAGGTAGAAAAGATCCAGGCTGCACATATAATTATATTATAAGTTAAAATATTTAGGTAGCTTGTTCTCAGTGATGTTCAGATTTTCATATAAGAGACTCAGTAGAAGAGCAAGAAAACCAGTATTCACATTTCAGAAGCTGGAACCAGCATATGTTTTGGCATTTTTCCTCAAAAGGTGATTTAAAAGATTATCAGAATTGTTCCAGATTATTTTTCTGTCAACCAGCCAATCGATTAATGGACTAACTGTGACAGCTTTAATAAAAATAAGAGCTCATTCAGTTCACAACACATATTTTTATCAATAAGCTCAAATGTATTGTATGCCTGCTTCTTCAGCACAGAAGACATGGAGTTAGTATCGGCAGCTTATATTGTTTCTGGAAACAGCTGTAGGACAGTCGGAGCGAAACCAGGCTGTGAGCGCTTCACCTGCCGTTATGTTTATCCTCGTGGCGGTCTGTACCTGCGGTGGCTCGCGGCCTCCCGCGCGGCCTCCCGCACGGCCTCCCGCGCGTCCTCGCGCCTGTCTGCCTCCCGACCTTTCCCCCAGTTCGAGCGCGCGGCCGGGTTCACCGGGTTTACTGTGACACCGCTGACTCCCCGGACACGCCCCCCGACAGCCACGCACCCCGCGTCGGACCAATCGCGTCGCAGCCACGTACTGATCACGCACCGCCTCGCCTGGGATTGGCCGGAGCCCGCTACACCTTTGCCTGTGATTGGCTGCGTGTTACCACCCGCCAGACTGCTCTGAGTTTTGTTTCTGTGTTTTTTCTCGTCTTTTTCTTTTTTGTGGCTCCGCTCAGCTGAAGCCCGTCTGCTGGCAGCAGCTCGGCGCGTCTTGTTGACCGCTCAGCCTCCCGGTACCGAGTCCGCCGCTGGTTTGTTCATTTGTGGCGCCTTTGAAACTCTTGAGATGCTCGGCGTCGCGGCGGAGCGCTCCTGCCAGGTGAGTCCGCTGCACGGCCGCTGAAACTGCCCGTTTAACGGCTGGTATCTCATCACGAAGCTGTTGCTGCGCTTCACACCGCGGTGGTCTCAGGTCCGGCTGCAGGCTGCAGGCTGCAGGCTGCAGGTCAGCTTGTTAGGCTGCTAGCGGCTGTTGTAGTCGCTGTCGGCTGGTTTATTTGAGGTCATAGTGGACCCAGTGTCTCCTGTGCGCGTGAGTGTGCGTGAGTGTGCGTTCACAACAGTTGCAGCACTGCAATGCATCGCTGCAAAGTTTAAAGACGCTGATCGTCTTTGTTTTGGTGCCAGTTTGAAGTGATTTGTATTGTTTCTGAGCAGAATCAGGTTCTAGTGAGTGTCTTGGTTGTTGGATCATTGCAGGCTGTGACCTGAGCTGTTAATGCAGTAATATTAATTTAATCCAGATTTAACTAATACGTCAAAGTGTGTTAGATGTCACATTATGCAAGAGACCAAGTTTAGTCTTTCTAATTAATGTTGCCATCAGTCAAACATACACACGAACCTTCAATTTATAATATGAAACATAAAAGCAAGTTCATGTTCATATATGTGAAGCTGTAAGAAGAACGGCCTCTATTGATTATTCTTGTTGTCAATTAGAATGCCAATTAATTAATTTGTGGTGTATAAAATGTCAGAAAATAGTGAGAAATGTCTGTCAAAGCCCAAGTTGGCATTTTCATACTGCATGTTTTGTCTGTTCAAAACCCAGAAATATTCAGTTTGTCATAAAAGACTTTAAAAAACAGCAAATATTCACATTTGAATAAACGGTAACCAGTCAGTTTTTGCTATGTGAAATCAAAAACGTTGCTCATTAAGAATCTGTCAATCAAAATTCAAACGTGAGCATTAGAATCCATACATTTTCTATTGATTGACTGATCGATTCCTCAGATTGAGGCTCGGTTTGTTCATGAAGCTGCACCTGA
This sequence comes from Macquaria australasica, assembly GCA_005408345.1. Lineage (NCBI taxonomy): Eukaryota > Metazoa > Chordata > Actinopteri > Centrarchiformes > Percichthyidae > Macquaria > Macquaria australasica. The sequence goes on from SEMN01001276.1 coordinate 54,957, forward strand.
AAGCAGCAGCTGAGCACAACAAAGAGACAGCAGAGAAACAACACGACAAGACCTCGTGAACAAAAAAACCCAACCCAAAATCACCAGAAATCACAGGCTGGAGAGCCGTCAAGTTCAGTCAGTAAATCCTTTCTGGGCTAATTCATGTGTTGTTTTGCTGTCAGTAAACAGGTGTTTTATTAATAATTTAAATAATAATGGAAGAGAGAGACAGGTTCACTCCTGCTGTAACGTGAATAAACGTCTCTGCATTGTTTCCTGCTGCTGTAATCTCATTATGTGTTGCTGTGTGATGTGTTTGTGTGATCTTGTGTGTGGGAAATCACAGCACTGGAGCTCGATTCTGTCTGTGTTTGTTGCAACAGATTGACTTTGTTTTCTCCAACTATACTTCCTGTCGGGAGCTTCCTCCCTCTCTCTCTCTCTCTGTCTCTCTCTGTCTCTCTCTCTCTCTCTCTCTCTCAGGGGTGAGTCGGTGCATGTTAATGAGGGGGGAGGGGGAGGAGGAGGGGGCAGGGCTTGTTTCGTTTGGGTTTTTTTGGGAGGGGGGTGTAATATCTGGCACGCCACCTCCCGTCATCTATTCTGGGTGCAGGCGAGGTTCCCGGTCGGCTGGGTGTACCCGCTGCAGTGGGGCCCCTCTCTCTCTGTATCTATATATCTAGGTCTCTCGCCCCTCACTCGCCCTCCCTCCACCCTTCCTGTACGTGCAGCTGAGCATTTGCCAGATGCCAGCCAACTTAGCTGAGCCCCCTTTGTACATTTATTTATTTTTTTCGGATGTGATTTTCGCCCTCGGCTGCCTCTGGTTAATGACCACACTTATGGTTTTTATTATTATTATTTAATTTTTTCTTATGTGGTGGTACGACTCAGGAGACAGCAGGAAGTGGGAAGACAATGTCATCATTGGTAATTAGGTGGGTGGTATGCGCTTTCGTTCCCAAAGGAGGAAGAAGAAGAAGAAGAAAGAGGAATAGACTGCTGGTTGAGGACCAGCTGATGTCCAGTCGACCAGGTCATTATGAAGTCGTTACCGTAAATGTCAGCAGCAGCAGCTCCGTAAACATTTTGCATCCCTACTGCTGCTGTTAGTTTGTTGTCTAGTTAAACAGATTTTCTGGACACAAAAGAACTTTAAAAGGTTACATTGCAGAGCATCAAGACACTTTGATTAGAGAAGGGACACTTCCTTACCTGGGAGCCAGTATGAATCACGTCCAGAAAGCCATTTGGGATCCCAACTCATATTTAATGTTGCTGTGAAAGGAAAAAGACGACACTTCATCATTAGCTGTTAAACTTTCTGGACACAAAAGAACATAAAATACATTTTTGGAATCCATTAGGAAACTGCCAAAACCCATTTGGGATCCTACTTCATATTTTAAGTAATTGTGTAAATAGGAAGGCATTTTTTTATCTTGTTGGCTGAGAAATCAAACTGATTTTCTGGACACAAAATAACAAAATGCAACATTATAGAGCAGGGCATTTTCATTTTCAGCAGGGAAGAAATCATGTGGGGACTCTGCAAAACACATTTGGAATCCCAACTCTTGTGTAAAGTTGCTTTTTCATGTTGTTGGTTGATTTAACTGATTATCTGAACACAAAAAAAAAAAACAATCCACAACGTCACAGAGTGTATTTGAATTAGAGGAGGACACATTTTGGATCCTTGAGAGCTTTTATTCACAGACATTGTATGAAGAAGACACTTGTTCGTATTAACTTGATTTTCTGACCTCACCCTGTTAATCAACTGAGACCTGAAACCAGACCCATCTAAAAGGGAGATCCTGGAGTCAACATGGTTAAAACCTGGTTTAGTTTCCCTCTGACAACACAGTGGATGGATTTATGTATTTGAAAGAACTGAAAGTTTGACAGACGTGAGTTTTATGGAAGCAAATTGGTGCCAAAATTTCCTTTCCTCGCAATTTTAAAGAATAACATCAATGCTGTTACTGTGTGTTTGAGCCCACAAAGATTGTACATTAAAAGTAATTTAAGTAATGTAACTAAAATTTGGAATTGTTTAGATTTAATTGATTTTGATTTCAGTTCTGCTCATTGATTCCAGTTTGTTTTGAATCCTGCTCTTCCTCAGGTTGACCGTATGGACGGCCGGACGGTGACGACGATGGAGCTAAAACCGTGCATCGAGTACCATGACCTGGAGGCTGCCGAGGCGCTGGTCAGCATGAGCTTCTGGGGTCAAAGGTCGCACAAGCCCCGCCCACTGACCCCCACCTCCGACTCATGTGACTCCATCCATCTCCACCCGGAGGGGGGGGACACTCCCAAAGACCTGATCGCTCTGTCCTCACTGGTAGGAAACATTTATTAAATTCACAGTCAGCTTAAAAACTGACAAATGTTAACTAAGTAATAAACATGCTTTTTGCTTGGATATGACTATTGATTGTATAATAAATCATTATATAATCATTTTACTAAATAAAGATAATTAAAACCTTTAAAATATTAAAACCTTCAAATACTTAGTATATATGTGTGTGTGTGTGTATGTATATGTGTGTACATATGTGTGTATATATATGTGTGTGTGTATATGTATATATATATATATATATATATGTGTATATGTATATATATGTATATGTATATATATATGTATGTGTATATGTATATATATATATGTATATGTATAATATTGATATTGTGTATATATATATATATATATATATATATATATATATATATATATACATATATATGTGTGGTCTCATATATATATATGTGTGTGTATATATATATATATATATATATATATATATATATATATATATATATATTGATATTATTATATATATATGTATATGTGTGTTATATATATATATGTGTGTAAATGATATATATATATATATATATATGTATATATACACACATACACATATATATATACACACACATATATATATAAAATGCCACAAGTCACAATATCTAAAAATTAATGAGAATAAATTAATAAAATGAATTATAATAAGTTGTGAAAACTAGTTTATCAGACTTTTTAAATATGTTTTTTTGTGACAATTTCATGTGTTTTTTATTTTCTTCCGTATGTTTTTAACCATCAGATGTTTCTTTCAATGTGATGCATTTTTTGCTTTTTACTTGTTTAGTAAAAATAATTTAGTTTTTATTATTATTAGTAGAGTTGTTATAACTGTTATATTAATTAGGATATAATCAATTAGAAATGTATTATGTATTTTATTCAATTTATCATCACATGAGACAAAGAAAAGCAGCACTATTTTTGCTAAAAAAAAAAAAAAATTACTAAATTTTCTAACTACTAATGTCGATTGACTAATCGAATAATCGTTTCATCTCTCAAAGAATAAATTAAATTGATTGTTTGTAATCATGATTTTCTGTACGGTGTCCTCCCTCAGTGCATGACTCCACCTCACAGTCCGAGCTTCACCGAGGCCTCCACCACCACCTCCGCTCTGAGCCCCGCCTCCAGGCCAGTCTTACCCCGCCCTGGCCCCGCCCTCCTCAGTGACTCCCTCACATGCCTCCCACAACCCTCTCCCTCCTCCCCCTTCACCTCAGCACTTCCACCTCAGACAGAGTCGTCCTGTGTGGCTCCGCCCGGCAGAGCGATGGCCACCAGCGTCATCCGCCACACCGCCGACCGCCTCAGCATTCCTCCTCCTCCACCTCCCTGCACCACCCAGCCGATAGAAACCTCCACGCCGCCTCAGCCGGGACTTCCAGCGACTCTTCCAGAGGAGAAGGACAGACCTCCTCCGTCTCCCGACAGCCCACCCTCTCCTCCCTCCTCAGCGTCACCTCCTCAGTCCTCCCTGCTGTCTTCCTGCTCCTCCTCTTCCTCTCCAGTCTCCTCCTCTCCGGTCCTCTGCCAGGTTTTCCCGGTGAGCAGCCGGACGGGGATGATCTCCGCCTTCGTCCAGGCTCCGGTTCAGGTGCAGACTCATGGGGGGCCCAAGCCCATCCTGCCCCAGTCTCCTTCCGGCTTCGCCCAGCCTCTGCTGGTGGGCTCCACCATGACGCAGGGGACTGTGATGTTCGTGGTTCCCCAGCAGCCCGTCTCCCAGCCACCGCAGGGCCCGCAGACTGTCATGACCCTGGGCAACACCAAGCTCCTCCCCCTGGCCCCGGCCCCCATCTTCATGCCGACGGGAGTGAGCGGCGGCGCCTCACAGGCCGACTTCTCCCGCAGACGAAATTATGTCTGCAACTTCCCTGGCTGCAAGAAGACCTACTTCAAGAGCTCGCACCTGAAGGCTCACTTGCGCACTCACACAGGTAAGACGCTGAGACGTTAAGGTTCACCTGTCTGCCATCCAAGATCCGTCTGTCCTCTGAAAACCACGTATCTCCAAATGTGGTGATTTATTTTTTTTCAGATAAACTGATGGATTAAGTGTTCCTTTATGAGTGGAGAATTTGTTCCTACACTCTCGGTACAGCGGCTGTACTTCGGTTTGTTTGCACTAACATCTTCTCGTCTTCCTCTGCAGGTGAAAAGCCGTTCAGCTGTCACTGGGAGGGCTGCGACAAAAAGTTTGCCCGCTCCGATGAGCTTTCCCGCCACCGCCGGACGCACACCGGCGAGAAGAAGTTCGTCTGCAACGTGTGCGACCGACGCTTCATGCGCAGCGACCACTTGACCAAACATGCCCGGCGGCACATGACCACCACGAGAACGTCTTCGTGGCCCGCCGAAACCCGAGACCTCAACAAAGTGGCCCTGCCCAAGGGCCAAAACAGGGGCTCAGCGCTTCCTGTCGGCATGCTGGTCCCCACAGCCAACTAACAGACTTACAGACTAACAGTCAGGAGTCCACAGGGCCAACTCAGGACCCCAGGGGGGGCGACCACCAACCAGACACCCACAGGTTAAACTTTGACTGGTTGTTTTAATCAGCTCCACATCAGGAGGATCTTTTCTACTCTACAAATCACTCTGCTGGCGAACACAGTGAAGATGCTCACTGGACTCCGGCTACGTTTACATGAAGAACAGGGTCATTAAAATATGGTCAGCTCTTGTTAATAAATGCTTGTTAAGATGGCGGCTATACTAAACATGTTACCGTGGCATAGAAACCATCAACAGACTCGTGGTCAGACTCATTAACCGACACACCAGCGACCCCGTGAGGCTGAAATGTTCATTACACTCCAGAAAACTAAACTGTGGGCTGGATAAAAAGGTAGATCCTGACCACTGGTTTGTCCTGAAGGTGGCGCCAGAGGAAAGGTCATGAAATCAAAAGGGTTCATCTTCTGTACGGTGAGACTTCAGCCATCATCAGGCTCAGCTGAATGATGCTGCTAATGTTTACATGTCATGAGGTGTTAACTATTGAATATTACCATGCTGATGTTGACGAGCTCACAGTTAGCATGTACACACGCTAACATTTAGTGTGTTAACCTTAGCGTGTTAGCATGCCAACTTTAATATGCTCATGTTTGTACAATCAACATGCTAATGTTAGCAGGTAGCTTTGAAGTCATTCATTAGTTTGAGAGTTATCCTGTCCTGAATTAACGTGTTAAAATAGTGGAAGTTTTGACCTACTGGTGGCGCTAGAGGGAAAGTCAAAGGATCTCCAAAGTCAGTGGGATTCATCCTCTGGGGACCATCAATATCTGAACCAAATGTCATAGCAATCAATTCAATCAATTTACCTGCAACTCACCAGCTGTCCTTAACGTTAGATCTTCCACCATAACATTTAGCTCTGACTCAGTTTGTTTACGTTTACTGTGGAAACCAGATTCATTATTGTTTACACGTGGTTCACAGTAATCCAGTTTCCCCAAATACACGATGTGTTTGATCATCGCAGGGGCCAACTTTGTTTTAGTAGCACAGCAGTTGCCATATTTTAAAGGTTTATAACTGGAGTTTGAACATATGTTGAGAAGTTAAAGTTGAAAAGTGTATGAATAAAGTGTTTTCATGCCACAGTAATTAAAATGATTAAGATGAAGGTATTTGTATAACAGCTGGGATAATGAGAGTTTTGCCGTAATCTAATTGAAATCAAGATATTCTGAGTTGAAGTGACGTAGACGAAGCCGGAGCATCCAGCGGAGGACGGAGCTGGTTTCCCGCCCCGCTCAGGACATTTTATTTCCACCAAACACAAACTCACCGGAGGAGGAGGAGGAGGCGATGGGCTGCTATTCATCCACGGACAGAAACAAAACAAAAACCTGACATTGCACTGGATTTTTTTAATCTTGCTTGTTTTTGTACTCTCTCCGTGTATAATCATGTTTACTTCATGTGTAAATGTCACCTTTAGCGAAATGTATGCACTCTTTATTTTTTGCCAAAGCCTCTGTATTGTGCTTGTTATTAGCCTACTTCTGTTAATTTGTCTGTGACTGTAAATATTGTAAATATATTGATATCTATATGAATGTTACGTGTATTCCAATTGCATTTATTGACAGTACGAGTTATTGATATTTTAAAAATGTCAGTTGACAGTATTCCTCACTGTGATACTACCTACTATCTTTGCTCTACACTTTATTATTATTATTATTTAATAAACATTTGTTGAGGAAAAAGTGCTGTTTTGATAGCTTGATTTGGCCCATAGTGTAGCCAGTAAGAAAATACCTCGTTATTAGATGTTATTCTTAATAATAACGGCTTATATTGGAATAATCCCATTTCTGAACATTAGCCTGTAAGCGACGGTGAAGAATATGGCTTTTATAATAAAAATGTACCACGAACACCAGTATTGGTTTGTAGTTTGTTCTTTCTCACTGGACTACATTTCATCACATGACATTTTGTTTCATGTCGGGGGACAACAGATGGAAAATTAGCATAATTGCTACGCTAACTTTGGCTTATTTAGTTTTCCTGTTGAGTTTTTTCTCTGTAGAAGTTAAAGAGTTCAACATTTCTGTCTGAGTGAGTTGTTTAGACATCAGTTTAGTGTCCTGGAGTCAGGACACCATTAGCCTAGCTTAGCATAAAGACTGGAAACAAATACACCTACCAACACCTCTAAAGTTCACTGACACGTTTAGTGTTTGTTTCATCTGTAAAAAATTTAAATATAAAAATCACAATTTGTGGTTTCAGGGGGAGTTATGTGTCTTTATGCTAAGCTAGGCTAACTAACCATACATCGTTCATCTCACTCAGGAATAAAGCAAATAAGCGTATTTCCTAAAATGTTGAAACAAAACATACAGTACAGCAAACATGGGATGTAAGTACTTAAGTACAATTTTGAAGTACTTATACTTTACTTGGGTATTTATGCTCCTTTAGACTGAGTATACTCCACTACATTTATTTGAGATGATTTTACAAACAAAACGTGATAAACAGAATTTAAAATATGATGCTTTTATAAATTTAACTACCCAAAAGTATATAAAGCATTTAAATTTAGCTCCACCTCAACCAGCTATTTACATGTTAATGCATCTATAATCTAACACTGACAAACGAGTACTTTTACTTTTTAGTACATTTTGCAGATAATACTTTTTTATTTAAGTGGAAGTTTGAATGCAGGACAGTATTTCTATGTCCAGATCTTCTTCCATCACTGATTTTATTGCAGTTTAATATAAGAATCATAAATGAGCGTAAAGTTGAATCAACAGCTTTGATGATGCAAACAGTTAAAGTTTATTAAAGAAGTTTTATAGGACATTATCAGACTTAAAGCTCCAGTTCACTGAACTCAGACTGAAATTTAAATTACAACCTTAGAATAAAAACCGGTTTGAAGGACCATGATTCTCCGTGCTGCTCTGTGAATGAGCTAAACACACACATCGTCCCGTAGATGAAGCTAAACACACACACATCGTCCCGTAGATGACGTTAAACACACATCGTCCCGTAGATGAAGCTAAACACACATCGTCCCGTAGATGACGTTAAACACACACATCGTCCCGTAGATGACGTTAAACACACATCGTCCCGTAGATGACGTTAAACACACACATCGTCCCGTAGATGACGTTAAACACACATCGTCCCGTAGATGAAGCTAAACACACATCGTCCCGTAGATGACGTTAAACACACACATCGTCCCGTAGATGAAGCTAAACACACATCGTCCCGTAGATGACGTTAAACACACACATCGTCCCGTAGATGACGTTAAACACACATCGTCCCGTAGATGAAGCTAAACACACATCGTCCCGTAGATGACGTTAAACACACACATCGTCCCGTAGATGAAGTTTCTGCTCGACGACAGCGCGGCTGTCACGTGTTCAGTTACACAACGGGAGCCGCGGCTCTCTCTCCTCACACCACCCGGTAACAGCGATCATCCAATCCGGAGCCAGCGCTCAGGGGGTGTGACCAATGGGAGAGCACGACTTTGTGTCACGGGGGCGCGTCATTGGCTGATGAGGTACCCGCCCACTTGCCTTACTGACCGACATTCAGCAGAAGCCAAAGAAAATGAATAAAAAGTAAAATTAAATAAATAAAAGCAGGACTCTGGTGGAGGCGGAGCAACAGTGACACCGTGTGGCGGGAGGCGGCGCTGCAGCACAATCTGTATCAGACAGAAACAATATATAATAATCAATATACAGAGAAAGATGATCATTTCACCAGGAGTGTTTCTAAAATTACAGATCAAATTGAATTTTAAACCTCCTAAGATAATGACAGATTAAGTTCCAAAACAACAAATATATCTGGAGAAATCTTTCCATAAAGATCCAAAACAAGTTTACAGGAAGACAGGAAATATCCACATCTTCTTATTAATAATGTAGTATACGTTTGAAAACGACCTCTGTGGATTTATTCATAAAGTAAAAGTACTAATACCACACTAATACTCGACTACGAGTAAACGTCCTTTTACTTGAGTAAAAGTATAAGTATTATCAGCAAAATGTACTTAAAGTAAAAGTATTCATGTTGCAGTAAACTGGTCCCTGATCTATCTGCTGATTCTGGATTCAGATTCAGATTTGTGACTTGAGTAAAAGTACTTAGTTACATAAACAGCTGATCTGATCTCATAAATGTGTTGAAAGGTCCAGGCTTCCCGCTGCACACGTGACTTCCTGCTGACCTACATTACAGGCTGTGACGTTGTCTTCAAGCAGCCAATCAGAGCGCTCCCTGCCGGAAACAGCTGATAAATCGTCTCCATCTGTTTAGAGGAAAAATGAGGCGATTATTTGCGCTTCAGAGGCTGAAACCCGATCAAATGAAAGGTACAAAAATACACAATAAGTCGGTGTTTGTCATGTCGGCCTGACGGTAGATTTACCGGGACGTTCGGCTCTTTTTAGGCTAAAACCGTTGCTGTCTGTCGTGGTTTCCACAGGACGTCTCTTAACGTGGACTCGTCATAAGACGTGTTGGCGCTAAATTATCGTCAGATGAAAGCGCGGCGGCGGGAAACAGGCTTTGATATAAAGTGGGGTCGCAGCGTCGCAGTTCTGGAGCACTTTAATGCAAGTTACCAAGGAGGTCTCAGCACGGAAGTCCGTTTGACTGGTTTTAACGTGAAATAAACGCTCGTTTTTAACGGTTTTGTAATTCTGCGCGAACAAAAAGCCGTTTGAATTTCCCGCAGCTGCTCGGGTGGCACGTGAGCGCGGTTCGCTCCCCGATTGGCTCCTTCGCAGCGTCAGTTTAAAGAGCCATCGCGAGCTGCGTTTCTATTGGCCAGCTGCGTTCTAGCGCCAAGATTTCAACAAAAGGCGAGCGGACAGCAGCCGCCGCTCCAGTCTGTGTTCAGGCGGTCTCCCGGTCTCCTGGTCTCCCGGTCCTCCGGTCCTCTAGCTTCTTAACTTGTCTTTTATTCGTCTGTCCGTCTGAACTCGAGGAAGTCAGAATGCTTTCTGCTCGCTCTCCTCTTTCCGTCAAGAATGAAAAGTCACTCGGCAGTCGGGTCGACAACATGTCGCTGGACAAAGAAAACACGGTGAGGCCACAGATTCCCGCAAACCCGAGTTTCATGTTCGGGTCCGTCCTTACAATCTGCATTTTGAAGTTACAGTATCGGTGTTTAAGTTGACCCTCGTGGCAGCCATTTCCGGTCCAGTTCGGCCCGACTGACCCGCATGTAACCTGAGTTTCAGCTGTCTGGTGTGGAATAAAACGCACTAACTCGCTGCAGAAGCTGCTGTTTGTTCGCTGAGGAAATGTTGTCATTTGTCTTTCAGCCGCCGAGCCTGAACACGACCCGCATCCTGGCGTCGAAAACCGCGCGTAAAATCTTCTCGGATCCTGCGGTAAGTGAGCCGCAATCTGCGGGAAGCTTCACGCTTTGAGCCGATTGAACAGACACACGATCTGTGTTCGTGTTCAAGTCGATCACGAGGACTTTGTGTTGGTTGTTGGGCTCATGTGGCGCCTAAAATGTGGTTCTGGCGCCAACACGAACAATCAGCTGTTCCCGTTAACATCCAGCTCGAGTTTATTCTGGATCAGGACTCTTTCAGGGTTTAGTTTATTGTCTAAATGTTGGTGAATTCTGGGAGATTTCTTCTTCTTTCTCCCTCAGATGTTGGAGCTTTTTCACTGAGTGCAACGCGATGAAGTAAATGCTGTGAAGAGTTGATCCATAACAGTTCAGTCTTCAGATGTTGATTTTATCTTTATTATTCTGGATTCTCCTTTAGAGTTAACATGTATTATATTATAGTATAGTTTCCTACTGAGCTGAACCAGGGCTGCAGCTAATGCTGGCTTTCATTATTGATTAACCTGCAGTGTGTTAATAGTTTGCTTTGTAGAATTAACAAGATGATAGAAAGAGGCCCGTCCTGATTCTTCAGAGCCCAGACACATTCAGTTTATATGATGGATATAAATTATAACACAGAGAAGCAGCAAATCCTCACAGGTGAAGTTGAACCAGAGAGAGTTTGATGTTTTGCTTCGGTTCATAGTTTCAGCTCCAGTTTAAAATGAACCTTCTGCAGCATCAAACCTGTGAAGACGACGCCTGTAAAGTGTCGAGTGGTGTGTGTTTGCTGCGTGTCTGAGCTCCTCAGGCGGTTCGTGGTTGACCGTCTTGTGTTTGGTGTATTTCAGCCCGAAGCCGTGAAGAAGAGCAGCAGCAGCAGGGAGGAGGAGCCGCTGCTGAAGGACAACCCTCGTCGCTTCGTCATCTTCCCCATCCAGTACCACGACATCTGGCAGATGTACAAGAAGGCCGAGGCCTCTTTCTGGACCGCAGAGGAGGTACACGCGGACCCGAGTCGGCCCTTTAGTTCAGACGAGTCTGTGGCTGCGAGACCTGGTTCCCACCGTGGTCTCGGTCAGCGTCCCCCATTGGAGACGCCTCTTTATTGGTAGAAAAGGGTTAAATATACTGTGGCGAAGTGAAGGTGTGCAGGCGGAGCCAGCAGCTGTTGGGTGACGTGACCTGCTTGTGTTTCTCCAGGTGGATCTGTCCAAGGACCTGCAGCACTGGGAGGCCCTGAAGGACGAGGAGAGGTACTTCATCTCTCACGTGTTGGCGTTCTTCGCCGCCAGCGACGGCATCGTCAACGAGAACCTGGTGAGGACGATTGGTTTATTTTATTACTGAAATGATATCCAGAACAATCGGAGCAGACAAACAGAAAAAGGTCCGATAACGCCGTGAGTCAGATCAATGAGCAGGAGATCAATACAGACCCACGCAGCAGTGATCAGCATTCTTCTCTCCGTCGGATCAATCAAGTTAAATGTTGGAATATAAGAAAACGGTGAACTTTAATTTGATCAGTTGAATGAAAATCTGTTTGACCTGAAGCGTCCTGCTCTCAGATTGATGATTATTGATTATCGGGTTATTCTGGTAGTTAATGTGAGCTTGATCTTAATTTGCAGGATGTTTGCTAATGAATCCGATCAAATGTAAGAAGAAGAAATAAGTTCCTGTTTCGCTTCAGAGACGAGACGTTTGTTTCAGATCTCATGTCGTCTCTGCTGACCGACGGTTTGCTGCCGTCACGTGATTTCAGATGCAACTCATTTATTGACGATTAATCTGATCGTTTTCTACAACGAAATCCTCAAATGATTAATTTAGTGTCGCGAGATCAAGAAAAACGGCAAATTGTCACTTTGAGAACCATCAAATCTTTTTCACTTTAAAACCAATGAATTGATGATCAGAATCATTTCCTTTTGATTGATTTCTCTCCTCGTTCTCCATGTGACCACCAGGTGGAGCGCTTCACACAGGAAGTGCAGGTGACGGAGGCCAGGTGTTTCTATGGTTTCCAGATCGCCATGGAGAACATCCACTCAGAGATGTACAGCCTCCTCATCAACACCTACATCAAGGAGCCCACAGAGAGGTGAGGCCCCCCTCTTACTGGTCTGTACCGGACTCTGCTGGTCTGTACCGCTGTCTGACGGTGTGTTCACTGACCCACAGAGAATACCTCTTCAACGCCATCGAGACTCTGCCGTGTGTGAAGAAGAAGGCCGACTGGGCGATCAACTGGATCGGCAACAAGAACGCCAGCTACGGTAAACCTGCTCCCCGTGACACCGCGTGACCTTCAAGTTCCCGTCTGATCGGCTTTGGTATTGATCTTGTATCTGGTATTGATGGTGACTGTGGTTCCTCCAGGAGAGCGCGTGGTGGCCTTCGCCGCCGTGGAGGGAATCTTCTTCTCTGGTTCCTTCGCTGCGATCTTCTGGCTGAAGAAGAGAGGCCTGATGCCCGGCCTGACCTTCTCCAACGAGCTCATCAGCAGAGACGAGGTGACGCACCGGCACTCATTGATCAGGGTCTGCCTGTGGATCAGGGTCTTGTGTAGTAACCGTGTTCTGGTTCAGGCTCTGTAGTAACTGTGTTCTGGTTCAGGCTCTGTAATAACTGTGTTCTGGTTCAGGGTCTGCACTGTGACTTCGCCTGTCTGATGTTCAAACACCTGGTGAACAAGCCGTCCACAGAAACCGTCACCAACATCATCAAGAACGCCGTGGAGATCGAGCAGGTGGGTTCAGGTCCTGAACGTGGTCTGGTTTCTGTGCTTCAGTCCGTTGGTGGGGTCGCAGGTTTTGATGGTGTCTGGTTGTTGTGTTCAGGAGTTCCTGACGGAGGCTCTGCCGGTGAAGCTGATCGGGATGAACTGTGAGCTGATGAAGCAGTACATCCAGTTTGTAGCCGACAGACTGATGCTGGAGCTCGGCTTCACCAAGGTAACCACGTCCCAGCAGAACCCCAGCTCCCAGCACTAATCTATTTGATATTAACGGGTGAAGTGGCTCAGCTTTCATCAGTTTCTGTGATGGCGTCTATAGAAACCACCACTGCTGCGTTTTTCCAGATGCCAGATATCTTAGTGTTGTTGTTGTGTTGGTGGAGATGTGAGAGCAGCTCTAATGAGATCGACCACAAACACGGTCCCTGCTCGATCAACTGCGTCATTCAGCGTTTGGAGAATGTTTCTCCTTCCTTTCTTTCCTCCATTTTCTCCTCTGCTTAAACCCTGAAGCCTGTTAAAAGTCCTCCTCCAACAGAAAAACAAAGCTTTTACATTCAGTATATTTGACTTTATTACAAAAAGCTAAACTGTACAAAAAACCTCGTTATTCTAAGAATTTGGTGACTGGGAGCAACTCTTTGTACTAGGAAGCTTTATGAATACAGACCCTGGTCTGTAGATGAGGAGGAGGATCAGGTCTGTGATGATGAGAGGCGCAGGGGTACGGACCTCAGCCAATGATGGGGGCTGAGTGCTGCTGCAGCGCTCTGATTGGAGGACGAGTGGTTCACTGACAGACGAGCAGCAGCACGAGACAGACGCCTGACTGAACAGACCGACACCAACATGTGGTCGCATGCAGCACTGTGGAGCTGGTGCCATTACACCCCCCCAGGTCACATGATGGCGGTTTAAAATGTTTGAACGCATTAGATCAGATTCTTATCGTATCAGTAGATGAAACTAAAAACTCAGATGTTTCCTGCTCTTCAGGACACAAATGATGTCAAACACTTCAGGAGTTTACTGACAAATCAGTGCTTCATTATCAGGAGGAACTCTCAGCTTTCAGGTTCCAGATCAAACTGGTTTTCAGGTGTTTTTCAGAGGAGCTGAAGAGAATAAAGGCGCTCTGGTCTGTCTGCTGTCTCTGCAGATCTACCGGGTGGAGAACCCCTTCGACTTCATGGAGAACATCTCTCTGGAGGGAAAGACCAACTTCTTTGAGAAGCGCGTGGGCGAGTACCAGAGGATGGGCGTGATGTCCGGCCCCACAGACAACACCTTCAGGCTGGACGCAGACTTCTGAGGACCAAGGTGGACCCACACTCGGTCACACACAAAACAAACACTTTGACTGTCTGGTCCTGTGCTAGTCTACCTCTGCCCCAGTGCATGCTGGGATTGGCTTCAGTACAGAACACAACCAGACGGACAGTTTTATGGTTCAAAGCTACATTCTGATGAAATGAAACTTTTAAACATCTTTTACAGACGATCAGAGCGCCGCAGGCTGAGTCTATAAATAAACTTATTTTACCTGCATTTTGTAATAAAATGTGGTCTACATGTAAATATTAGTACTTTTAGAGCAGCAGGGAGTTACATTTATTGTTTAAAATGTACAGATTTTAGAAATGACTTCTGGTTTTGTAATTAAAGTTATATAAACAGAAACCTGATTGTAGTTTCTTTTTGGCAAGAGCAGCTGATAAATCATGATTTTTCAAAATTATAATATACCTCATTTACTTATGGGGGATTCTCATTACTGCATGTCCACTTTTAAGGTTTTGTTTAAACTTGTATTGAATTCATCTGTATGTTTGTAGTTTTTTCTTCTGGTGAAATGTTTCCAGGCTCATTTTAATAACTAATGATCATTATTGCTAACAGCTTTATTACTTGAAGACCCTATCAATGTTTGGATTCATTAATAAGATTTGGATTTGTAGATGGGCTATTTTGCTGATTATAATTATTGAATTAATTTGTGTTGCACCGATTGTCATTGATTAATTTGCTGAATATTTTCTTTTTGAACATTTTATAGATCAAACTAGACTGAAGATCCATCAGGATATCCCAGAAATGAAAAGTGGCTTAAAATTAGAACAAAACCCAAAGAAATTAATCTTACAAAACAAGAAAAGCAGGAAATACTCGCATCTAAGAAGCTTTTTTTACTTGAATGACATTGATTATTATAGTCGCCAAATAGTCATTCAACTAACATAACACAACTGTCGGTTATGAATTATGTTTTTTGTATAGAATTATTTCTGTATGAAAGCATGTATGTGTAATACATTCATATATCTACGCATGTTTGTATAAAACTGTCCCAGCATTAACACAGAGATACAGAGAGATCAACAGAAGTTCACCTGGTTAGTTTATTCCATCTGGTTACAAATGATGCATTCTGATAAGTAAAGTGCATTAACAGGAACAATTAAAGAAGCACAAACCATCGATCAGTGAGTTTGATGTTTCTGGACGGTAACTTGGTTCAGACTCTTCAGGCAGTTTGTTTTAATAAAGATTCCACTTTGAGTGATTAAAAACTCACATTATGAACTCAAAACATTTAAAGATGTTAATGATCGAATTCCTTCATGATACTTTCAAAACCAGTTTGTTCGACCTCCGTTAACATGCGACAGCTGAAGTTCAATAATCACATCCTTCAGAAGCTGTGAGAAGACGGTCGGCTTAGCGGCGGCGTGTTAAAGGATCTTGACGTCCAGCAGTGTGACGTCACCCAGCACCTCCAGCTGGGTGATGCGGCTCAGGTCCTGGACTCTGTGTTTATAGTCCAGCTGGTGGAGCCCGTTGACGGCGACTCTGAATTGCTCAGAGTCACACAGGATGATCACCTGCAGAGGAAGCACACCGCCATCATCATGTTTATCCATATAGAACTTATCAGAACCAGAGATTTATAGGGAAAACAACACAAAGTGAGAACAGACGGCCTTCCACCGCTGTGGAATATTATATCGTTCTAAAAGGTGCACTTGAAACGGTTTGTATCTGTGACCGTAGTTTTGTTTTCTGTGCAAACTCATTTTCACCAGAAATACTTACGTGCATGTGTGTGCACCTGCTTACGGACTTCTGACAGTTTTACCGCTGGTATGTTTTATGCACAAACTATCTGCGAGGGAGGGACCTCCAGCTTCTGACCAATCAGTGTCTTTTGAATTGCTATGCAAAACAATCAGTCAACCATCGTGTTCAGTCAACATAGAGCCATGTGACGAGATCCAACCCTGAAAGATGGACTCTGACACTAAGTCATATACCACTGGCTGATTATAAACTTTTGACTGCACAGATCTTGACTTCAATGAACCTACCTGATAATAAATATATACAGCTGAGCTGACTGCAGTCATTGGTCCTAATTAAGCACACTGCAGTGAAACTACAGAGCTGCATATCCTCAACAAATCAAATACAACAAAAGAAAGTATTAACAAATATTTCTCTATTGTATAAATGCTCTAACAAGGACCATGTACAGTGAGAAGAAAGTGAACAAAATGATCTGTGTTCTGGCTGTTCATGACAGAACCGACAGGAAGCACTACATCATGAGGAAGGCTAAAGGGTTTTTAATATTTTAAATCAAGTGAAAAAAAGTGTAGCTGTCTGGTGGTGGTGGTGGTGGTGTGGTACCTCAAAGTATTGTCCTGCAGTGAAGGGGAAGGAGGCCAGCTTTTTCTCCTCGGGGCCCCAGCACTCAGACAGGAAGGAGTTTCTGATGAAGACCCCCTTCTTCAGACGAGGGTTCAGATGAAGAGCGATGTCACTGCTGCCGGACACTCGCAGGTTCACACCGAAACTGAAACACAGAAAAGATGAAAACATGTTGAAAATCTGATCAATAATTCACTGACTAAGTTCTGGATGAATGAGCCGATATTAAACAGACGGACAGGTGTGTTGTTACCTTTGTGCGTTCTGATTGGTTTCTCCTTTAATAGTGATGCTGCGTCCGGCACTCAGTTCTTTAACCAGCTCACCTCTGAAGGGAACACTCTGTAGGAAACAAGGTTTCATCACACAGAAGATCAGAGACACCTGAACCAGGTCTCAGATCAGCTGGAGCAGGAAACGAGGGAGGGAGGGAAGGAAGGAAGGAAGGAAGTAGTACATTTTCCTTCCTTCTTCAACTGATCTGAAAACATGAAAATCCCCAAAACTGACGAGTATTTTTAATCCAACAGTGTAACTAAATTCTCTTCTGCTTCATTATCTGCACATCATACTTTCATCCAAACAGACCATCATGCAACAGTAAAACTCACCAAGTCGCCTGAAGAGGAGATTATTGGCTGCAGGATGAGCAAACAAAAAAGAATTCATAGAAATAAAAAACATTTTCCTGAAACGAGTTTGTGAGCTGCAGTAACAAAATCACTTAAAAACACCAAACTTGAATTTTACATGCGTCTGTACACAAGACACCTGGTGACAACTTTATGAAGTGTGAAATATTACAACACATTCTCAGCTGATCACCAGATATGATGTGATTTTCAAACATGTGAAATGAAGGAAAGTAAACTAATCCTGACATTTGAGAAGCTGTTTGGTGTCTTCTTTGATAAATGTTGTCTAATAGTGTTAGTGATTCATTTTCTGTGTATTGACTGACTGACTGTTTCAGCTCTGATGGCAGAAAATGAACAAAGTTAAACATGATCTCAAAACTTCATCAGACAGTTAGTTCTTACATTCATCTGTGAGTTCAGGCTGGTCAGACTGGCTGCCGGAGAAACTGAACTCTGAAAACAACAAACAACCATCTCATTCATCTTCATCACAAGTTTTGTCACATGAAGAAAAAAAACACAAACTTTACTCATAAAGACATTGTTTTAACAGAGTGACTCACGGAGCTCGGGAGGACGCCCACAGCTTCAACTTTGACCTTTCCAGATATGCAGAGAGTGTCGACCCGCTCCAGCTCCAGTCTGTGTTTATACTCCAACACATGACCTCCGTTCACCGCCACCTGGAGGAAGAACTCAGATCCATTACTTAAGTAGAAGTAGCAGTACAACAATGTAACAATACTCCTTACTTTTATATTTAGTTAGTTAACTGCTTTATATCATGGATGTACAGAGACCTGGATCCAGCGTCGGAGGCGGGGCCCCGTTCATTCCTATGAAAGCTGCTCAGCGCCGCATGAAGCCAAAAGAGTTCGACTTCCCGGGTATAAAATGACCGGATCTTCCTCACAGCTTCTGCTTCATGCGGCCCACAGAGCTTTAGGCCCGCCTCCGACCCGCTCCGCCTCAGGTTCACTCACCTGAACCTCAGAGACTCTGTGACTCTGGATCCGGATATTTATGCATTTTACAACTTTAGGACGTCATGATTTAAATAAGGGCTGTTTAAGTGTTCGTCCTGGCTGATTTACAGACGTCTTTCACAACGTGAGTCTGTGGGAGAAAGTCTCTTGGGGTCAGAGGGCATCACGTGACGACCCGGAAGTTGTAGTTACACGGTTTGGCCACTATGTCAAACTGGCTTCAAAGCCTGGCGCTCTTCCTGGGGGCTTGTTTCATATACAGTTAGCTAGTTTGAACTACTTAATAGACAGTTAGCAAACTGTCCATCACAGCGTCCTGCAGCAGCTCGTCTCTCACCTTAAACTTGTCTTTCAGGACGAGGACGATGAGCTCGAACGCAGCCCCGGCGGCGAAGGGCATCTGGTACAGGATCTCCTCTCGGCCCCAGCGCTCCCCCTGCAGTGAGTTGCAGACAATACACGGTGACCTCTGGAACCTCGGGTTGAAGTGAAACGCCACGTCGGCCCTCGGCTTCACGCTGCTGCCACACGTGAAATCTACCTGGAACCTGCAAGACAGCGCAGAGGGACGACAGGTGAGGCTTTAACCTGGCTAAGTCTAAAAAGTACAAAAGAAATATATCAGTATTCTTGATGTCTTTTGCATCATTTCAGACACATTTCTCCAAACTTCAGACTGACATCTTTGGAGGGTTTCAGATAGCATTTAAAAGAAAATGTAGTAATGTCACCTGTCAGTTTGTAATGACAGGTGTGTAATGATCCACACAGGTGGATCAAGCAGGTGTAAACCCAAGTTTTATACTTTATGATTTTGTGTTCAAAATGCCATCACCACAGCTATTGCTTTGCATCTCTATGTGGACCTGTACTGTGCTGCTGTATGTCCCCCCCCCCCCCCTTCAACCCAACCGGTGGAGGCCCACCCAGAGCCTGGTTCTGGTTCTGGTTCTGCTCGAGGTTTCTAGCTGTTAAAGGGAGTTTTTCCTTGCCACTGTCTCCTGGTGCTGCTCATGGTGGATCTGTTGGGTCTCTGTAAACATAAAGAGTCGGTCTGGACCTGCTCTGTATGAAAAGAGCCCTGAGATAACTCTGTTATGATGCTATATAAATAACACTGAACTGAAGTGAATTGTGTTGCGTGTCCTCACCTGTCAGCACTGGACGGCACTGAGCCCTGAAGAAGAACCATCTCCCCCGGCAGCAAACCGCCCAGGATCGTCCCAGCGAAGGGAATCGTCTGTGGGGAGAAAGTCAACAATATTCAGGAGACTGGAAACATCTGACAAGAACCAAAGAGGTTCAGGAAAAATACAGGAGTTTAGTTTCAACAATAATATCATTCTTTTCACTCCACTGAAAAGTTAGTTTGCAGATTTCACAGCTGAGAAGAAACGTATCGATTCTGGAGGCCTTATTCTTTAAGACCTGATTTTACAATAAAAACATGAGAAAAGCTCATTATAACGCTGATTCAACAGTCTAAAGACTCTTCACATAGACTATTAGTATTTAACTCTTACTTAAGTAAACTGCATTAAGACCATTAAAGACAGATTAGGATTTTATTTTAACACCTGGAAGTGGTTTCATCTTAAAGTAGCAGAACATGGTGTCTTGTATCAACGCCAAACTCCGTTAGAAATTCTGAATGTTTTAATATTTCCTCGCGTATCTTCAAACACTAACCAACAAAATGACTTGACGTGAGTCGGTAAACAATCTATAAAGAACCATTTTATCCTTCGGCCTCCGTGAAACACCGAACTGTGCTCAGGCGTAAATTAATAAAGTATAGTTAAGACTCGGTCTAATAGTCCGATGGTCATTTGGTGGATGAAATATAAGCCGAACTCGCCAGAAAGAGTTTTATACGCGTTAGACCAGAACAGGTCCTGTTAAATATTCATTACAGCGAAAACAACGAGTGTAAAATGAGCGCGTAGCCACATGCTAGCTAGCAAGTAGTGATTATAACGTTAATGACGGAAATCAAAGTGAGCCTTAAACGGTAACAGAAAGCATCTTACCGGGTTTAAAAACGTCTGTCTCGGGTTTGAACTCGACATTTTGGAGCAGAACTGAAGCTAGTTCGGCGATTTGTTTACTTCCGTATTCAACGTCAGCACGGACGACGGTCACAAGGATGAGACGGAACTACCGTCCGAACGCAGGATCAAACGTTTTCCGTTAACCGTCCAAGAGTGCAGCTGAATTCGCCGATTAGACATTAGTTCATTTCTACTTTTTACTGTTTAAATACTTATATTAAATCCAGACTGTGGCGCAGCGTGATGACGTAGCTGTCCGCTCCTGGCAGTCTGCAGAGGTTTCCGATGATCCGGGAACCTCCCCCCGGACCCCCCATCAATCAAAACCTATGAAACATATTGGAGTAAATCATACTTCAAACGCAGAGGTGGAGAAGTAAATCTGCAGTAAAAGTACTGTAAATACTGTGTTCCTGCAGTAACACAGTGTGTGTACTCAGTAACTGTGTGTACTCAGTAACTGTGTGTGTACTCAGTAACTGAGTGTACTCAGTAACTGTGTGTGTACTCAGTAACTGTGTGTACTCAGTAACTGTGTGTACTCAGTAACTGTGTGTACTCAGTAACTGTGAGTGTACTCAGTAACTGAGTGTACTCAGTAACTGTGTGTGTACTCAGTAACTGTGTGTACTCAGTAACTGTGTGTGTACTCAGTAACTGAGTGTACTCAGTAACTGTGTGTGTACTCAGTAACTGTGTGTACTCAGTAACTGTGTGTACTCAGTAACTGTGTGTACTCAGTAACTGTGAGTGTACTCAGTAACTG
>SEMN01001277.1:0-76037 GCA_005408345.1 Macquaria australasica
GCTCCCAGAATGCAGGGTTCCTTGTGGTTCCTAGAGTCTCTAAAAGTAGAATGGGAGCCAGAGCCTTCAGCTATCAAGCTCCTCTCCTGTGGAACCAGATCCCAGTTTGTGTACGGGAGATGGACAACCTCCTCACATTTAAGAGTAGGCTTAAGACTTTCCTCTTTGATAAAGCTTATAGTAGGGCTGACTCAGGTGACCCCTGAGCCACCCCTTAGTTATGCTGCTATAGGCCTAGACTGCCGGGGACTTCCTATGATGCACTGAGCTCCTTTCTCCTCCTCTTCCTCTCCATCTGTACGCCCTCATATCCCATCAATGCTTGTTATTAATTCAACTTCTTCCTGTAGTTGTGTGCTTTCTCCTCTCTCTCCTTCTGTTGCTTTCTGCAGGTATTTCTGCCTCCGGAGCTGTAGAGTCTGGGTCTGTGGTTGCTGCCGCCTGCTGCCCCTGTGCTCCTGCTCTGCACCCGCTGCTGCTGTTGCTGCTCTTGTTATTGGTATTGCTATTATAGTGTTGCTCTTAGTGTTGTTTCTGTTGGTGTCAACATCAATGCCATTACCATATCTATTGCCTTACATCCCTATGTGGAACTGTATTGTGCTGCTGTATGTTCTCTTTCCTCCTGCTCTCTCTCTCCCGCTCCCCCCCTCCCCCTTCAACCCAACCGGTCGAGGCAGATGACCGCCCACCTTGAGCCTGGTTCTGCTCAAGGTTTCTACCTGTTAAAAGGGAGTTTTTCCTTGCCACTGTCGCATAGTGCTTGCTCATGGTGGGAACTGTTGGGTCTCTGTAATTATAAAGAGTCGGTCTAGACTTGCTCTATTCGAAAAAGTGCCCTGAGATAACCTTGTTATGATATGGCGCTATATAAATAAAACTGAATTGAATTGAATCTTATTCTGGTATTCACTATCATTTGGCATATTTTAAGTTCACATGAAACATAGTAATTAATATCCCTGTAAACATAATGCCAATATCTGGATTTCTCAAAACCAGGTTATGATGTTTACATGTGCAAACACATACTCGATCAACTTAAAAGGTATCATAACTGTAAATTAATTATATATTATTTTGTTTTGATAAAACCTAATTCCAAAACTCTTACTTACATTAACAAATATACACGTTGTCAGGACTAACAAAATCCTGATGTTGCAACACAATAACATAAAACAAACAGACCTGTAAGGCTTCAGCTCTGTTGAGGAACTCGTTGTCCTCTGGGGGCTTGATAAGGTAACAGTGGTTACAGCACTTCTTCAGCTCCATCATGATGTTCAGAAAGCCTGAAGTGCTGCCTTTCGTACCTTTACTTAGAGCTTTGTAGTTCCTGGTCAAGATCCATCTGATAAACAAAACACACACACACAGTACTATTACTACACTATTCCATAAATTATGCTAAAATATCTAGCAGCAAAATTAGATGAAGTAGAAATGTCCTTTTTCATAATGACTCTAAATTACTCTACTCTGTATCACTCTACCAGGAGGTCACCACAGATCAACTGGTTGATTGTTGCAGAGCACTTCCAAGGATTTTTGAATATGATGGGGGAAGTTAGGGTGTGTCAGAGTATCCCTGCTTTCAAAAAACTCAGGATACATATTAATTTCAATAAGGCCTGCATTAGCGCAGCGAAGGTTGCACCGGAACAGGCTTCATACTGGGTTTACTGGTTCATATTTCATCTTCTCACCAGCAACACATCCACACCACAGTATTTTGCCAGGGCGCTATTGTCGGTCTGAAAACAGCCTTGACAGGCCACATTAACAAAAATAAGATGTTCATGACTTCTTAATAAAAATCATTATGTTTCAAAGTTTTCTACACATTACTGCTTGCCAGTCAGCACACATCACCTTAAGTTCACTCGTGGTTTAATTAAAGGTGCATAATGAGAAATCAAATATCTACACATTTTCTTCAATTTAATAGGTAGTGTCCAGCTCTTACTTGTAATACTGTTTCTGTATAGCACTCATCTCAACTCTGAGGATCTGCTCTACTTTGGCAGGAAGAGATTTCTCCACGTCCTTCTTGACTCGGCGCAGTAGAAAAGGTTCCAACTCTTTGTGCAGACTGGTGTAGCCCGAGTCCCTGCCTTTACCATGCTCCTCCTCAAACAACTCCCAAGAGTGAAACCTTGAGAAACAAGACATACAACACACATCAGTGAGAGTGCAGCGATACAGTCAACTCAGGACAAAATCCCTTATTTATTCCTCCTTGGAAGCACAACGAGCAAAAAAATAAATAAAATAAAATAAAAACAGTGTCATCATTCTTGTGTCTCTCATAGGTTTGTTTGTATCATATAGCATTTCATGATATATTGTTATACCACTATATATCAGGACATTTGGGAAAAAAAGGTTAACAGTGGTTCCCAAATTTTTTAGCTTGTGACCCCTTAAAATGAAGCAGTGCACATGTCTAAGTTTATCCATGTCTTTAGTCAGATTGCTTCATTTGAATAATTATAATTATTACTATCCAGGAAAGGCAGAAAAAAGGAATACAAATATGTGTAGCCGAGCAAGCAAAGAAATCAAAGAAAGTATCAAATTCAAAGCAGCAGAACCAGATCTAGTCTTTTTTAATTCCACAAATTCTTCTTCCTTGCCAAAACATGATGCCTACATTGCCCACAATGCAATGCGGCCAACAGTTTTGGTCAAAGACTTGGGTATGTTATGCTAGTCACAACTAATGTATCCTCGAGCCACTAGCCTCAAACAGAGATGAGGAGCAGGCTACAGAGGTCTGTAAGATCACTTCTTTCCAACTCCACACCCCCAGATTTCTTTCATTTTCAGACTTGTAGTCCTCAGACCCAACTGACATTGACTCAAGTGACATCACTGAGGCAATTCCTCAAACTTCACACAGCTCCGTCTGGAGGAACACAAGGCTTATAAACAACTTTTTTCACATATGCAGCAGTAGTTCCCAAGACCTGTAAACACTTGAGAACACAAGTATACTGAACATACTCCGAGAGAACAATTCATCACATCACTGCAGCAAGGAGTGAGCCAAGTTAGTCTTTAAGCGTAACAATTGATATGGCCTACTTCTCGGGCATAATGAAGTGCAGCAGGGACCAGAGCTCTTTCAAGGAGTTCTGCAGTGGCGTTCCAGTGATCAGAAGCCTGTGATTGGACTTGAAGTCGATCATGGTCTTGTAGAGAAGGGAGTCATCATTCTTCAGTCGGTGCGCCTCATCCACACCAATGAAGGCCCAGTTAACACTGCCCAAAAATGACTGGAGACACACATTTGTTACAGGTTTTAATGTGTCAATATCCTACTGCATAGTATTAGAACTGGCCATTATCACTTCATATGTATCATAAATAAAGGAGATTAAGTGACAAACAACAGCAAGACCATATTCCATGATAAAGTGAAGTAGCTGCTGAGCTGACCTTGTCTTTGAGAAGAATCTCATATGTTGTGAGGAGGATGTTAAATTTCAGTCTCTTGTTATGAACATGCATCCACTCATGTGTCCTGATCTATTAAATGAAAACACAGGAGAAAAGGAAACATCAAAAATGTTAAGATAGTCATTAACAAACTGAAGCATTGCTGCTTGCATCCATATATCTTAACCTTCAATTACAGGAAAAGGGGAATATGAAATAGTATCAATATAGTTGTACAAGTGATTTTTTTCCTCAGACATGACCTGGTTCACAGCCATTCTCCCTACTGTGTGTGAGTAAGAGGTGTTTGAACCACCATACCATGTTCCTGCTGCTGATGTCTCCCAGGTAGACCACGACATTCATCTGAGGGGCCCAGAGCTGGATTTCTCTTTGCCATGAGGTTAGTGTAGAGAGAGGCACAACCAGCAAGAAGGGCCCATACAGTTGGTGCTCATTAAATAGGTAGTTGAGGAAGGAGATGGTCTGGATGGTCTTCCCTAAACCCATTTCATCAGCAAGGATGCAACTGTTGCCTCTATGAATGACGACAGAGCAGAAGAGAGCAACGGCAAAAGCTCAGATTGTGGGCCTGCTACACACTGCTGAGTGATGGAGCATCCAGCATATGACTGTGGGATACATCACATTTATATATGTGCCACTAGCTTTGTGGGAATCCAGGGAAAACCCGATTACTATGGTTGTTTTTTCCCCCATAATTACAGAATGTACTTTTGGACAATGGTAGCAGATTCACAAAAGGTGAGAATTTAAGGATTGCTTGAGTCATACTTGCACCAGGAGTGGGCCATCCAGTTCAAACTGTCCAACTGGTAGTCTCTGAGCTCCAGTCCATCACCTCCTATGTAAGGTGGCTGCTTCTTCATGGGCACAAACCTGGGTCTCTGTTTCAGCACCTATACAGGAAAGAATAGCAGCTGGTGAGGTAAGGGTTTAAAACAGGCATGTGATTGGCAAAGGACAAAAAAGCAAGAAAATTTACAAAGTGTAAATCCGGAATTCCGGAAAAATCACATCCCTGTTAAAAGGATCTGTTTTGGCTGATGCCCATTGCCCAGGATTGCTTGCTCGCACATATGAAGAATGGGCACGAGCAACAGGATGCTGACTGCAGTTCACCACCAGGTGTCATAAATAACAAGGGCTTTCTGAAAACTATACATAGAATCCTTAAGTCGAAACTCACAGTTCAGTTTATTTCAGATTGGAAACTGACACAAAAGAGATCACACAAATTTAAACTCAATTCAAAACTCTCTCATTCAACTCTCTCATTCAAACCACTCTACCAAGGTGTAACACATTACCAACATAGTGCCTCAGCCAGTAGAGACTGGGCAGTGAGTTACCTTGCAGTCTCTGGATGGAATGGTCTTGGACTGGTTTCTGCTCATGTAGTCATCGATGCATTTCTGGAACTTTTTGGCAATCAGAGCACCATCTTCCCAGCTACACTCAGAGTATGGTAAACCCTGCCACTTGCACAGGTAGTCTGGGTAACCAGCCGCTGACTTCTGGTTTGAATGTCCTGCTCAAAAGGAATTCAGAGACCTATTTAGTTACACAAATCCAGTGGCATCAAATAAATTCAGAGTAAAGTGTTTCACACAAACAACAAGTGATAAACCGTAGAAGATGCACCTATGATTCGCTCTACAAGCTGGTACTGAGAATGCAGGTCATCCATCAATTCTTCCTGGCAATTGAAATACTCTATATCCTCTGGTGAAGCTGCCTTTAACCTGGGGAGAGGAAATAAACATTACAAAGTAAGAAATATGACAGTAATTTCAGTGGCTTACGCTGCCAGTAATACTGAATACAGGTTCCACTGGATGACATTTGGTTTTATGTACATATGGCTATTTTGAGACATTACATTAACAATTATTTGGGTAGGTACATTTAGGTTCCAATGAACAAAATCAGTCAACAGTATAGACAGATAGGACAAAGTTAGAGATGGTGACATTTGGGTTTTTAATGCTTTATTTCTTTTATTTATGTGTATGCATAAGGATAGAAATGGTTAAATTCCTCTCCACTCAAAAATTCTTCTTGTTCCTACATGAATGATGTATGTGCAGAGTTTGACACTAGAAGGATGTTTTTACATTCATCTGCTGAAAGTGGAAAGTTTCTATGTGCTCACTGAAAATCTCATTTTCAGCTTTGAACCTACAAGCATGCTTTGTGGCATCACAAATAGTTTGGAAGCCAATCCTGATCCAATATTCAACTTGAAGAAGTGTGATGTGGAAACTTAGGCCCCCAGCGCACATACACTGAGAATGGACTTTACAGTGAAGTAGAAACACCTGTTGTCCAGCAGTTCAACTTAATTAATTATAATTCAAAGCAGAGCAATTTATATACATGTTAAAACATGTCTGGAGGGGATGTTTAAGTTTAGGTATGGGTATAGCTAGCATGGGTAAGGTCATTACATTGACCAGGGAGGACGGCTGGTCACTGAGACTTCTATTACGTTTGTCTGTCATGTGGTTCTCATATTTGTCTAGTAGTCTTTTCTGTTGCTCGGTGGTCAGTAGAAGACAGGGCAGCTTTCACTATCAGTGTGTAAAACTGTAAGATTTTAGATTTAGTTAAATAAAGCGAGAAGCTCTCACCATTTCTTTTTCTCCTGTTCCTTCTTCTTGAAATTATCCAGTTTCTTCATGCCCTTGACATTCTGTAACTTAAGTGTCTCCTCTGTCTCCCAAGTGTTGTGGATATGGGCCCAGTTCTTCCACTTTATCAGATACTGGCTCTCACCAGCCTCTTTGTTGGGATTGAAGTTGGCATTGGGGTCCCCGTCTGCTTCTACAGCGTATACAGTGGTTGCACTTCCTGTTGCTGTTAGGAAAAAAATAAATGAAAGAACACTGTGTAACATTTTTTTAAGGGTGCTCAGATTGATTGGCCACCAATCGTTATCGGCCGATATTCATTCTAAATAGTTTGATCAATGGTCCATCAGATGACACAAAACACGGGACAATTTCTCTGCGCGCCACTAAAATGGCTTCACTGGTCTGGCAGTTCTACCTGGTGCCTGAAAAAAAAGACAATAAATTTGCAATTTGCGAGGTGTGTTCCAAGGAAATCCGTCATGGAGGAACGCAACCAAAAAGTTTAAACACCACGAACCTCATGAGACATTTGAAGGTTAGTCGCGTCAAGGAATATGACGAGTTTTCAAAACTAGCTAGCACTAAGGCTGAGAAAGAGTGGGACCGTTTAGCAACTCAATCGCTATTCACTCTGCTGTCAGTAACAGAGACATTGCAAGACAGCAAACCCGATATCACTAACGGAACTGGTTTAGCAAAGCAGTAAAATCACACACTAATTGCATGCATTGTAAATCATCTCATGTGATGCTACTCAGCCAAACAAATCTGTGCATTCCGATAAGCATTGCGACTGGAGTGAGTGAGAGGCTGCTATGGTTTAAGTTGTGAGAGAGTACAATACGTTGCCGGCCAATAAATAAACAGTTGTCAATTCATGATACTTTCTCATCTCTTAATTTTAATACTTAATATACAATGTTTTAGCCTGGGAACCAGACAAATCTGCAAGCTCATGTGTTTTTTTGCTCTGGCAGATGCGTCTGGTCCCCCTCCCATTCAAACTAATTTCCAGCCGACTAGGTCCTGGTTGGGCCAATTACAACCATTTATCTAATATGAGGAGGGTTTGATACGATGACTGTACAGAGGAGCGCCATTGAGGCATTTTCAAAAACAACCAAGATGGCTGCTGCTGATGTGTAACGTTCTGAATCTGCCATCGCGTCAGTATTACACGAACTGGACTGTATATTTTCTCTAAAAGAACAAAAAACTGGACTTAAAGCTTTTTCGTTGCTCTGATTGGTTGTAGGTCTATCCAATTGTGTCCAGAGGCCTTTTGGTCTGCGCCTGTTGATAACGCCCCTCGGAAATCAAAAGTGAACTGAGAGGTCACAGACTAATTCGCATTTGTGAATTGGTCTGGCAATGTCAGGCTAATAATGTTGTTAAGAATAGTTAAATAAATAAATAATGCTACATGATAAATAGAAGACTTCAAATAGACACAGTGATCTGTGATTGGCCAATACTGCTTCCAGCGATCGGCCCCAAAAATCCTAATCGGAGCACCCTTATATTTCTTTAATCATGCACACAGAAGGTCTAAGCAGTCTCCCTGTTATCTCCTGACTTTCCCTAAAATTTGATGATAATCCTAAAATTCCATTCCTGGCTAAATTCTTGTCTATAGCGGCAGTCAAATCAGAGTGGATGATATCAAACTTAGCACTGTGTTCCTTACCTCTTTTCCTTCCTGTTCTGCTGTCCATAACTCTCTCCAGCGTTTCAAACTCATCTTCCTCAGGCTGCGGGACATCTTCACCCAGAACTTCCACCAGGTCATCTGAGTCAGTCTTCAGCTCCTCGTCCTCCTTGTAGCTGATGTTGACTGTGGCCTGCCGCCGTGGACCCGCAGACGCCATCTTCTTGTAGTTATCATCCTCGTCCTCAGAAGAAGAACACTTTTGGGTTTTCTTCCTCTGGGTGCTGCTTTTCTTTCCATTCCGAAAATTCATCCTGAGAGATGACAAGAGGTGAAGAGGTAATGTGTGTGCAGAGTTAGACTCAAGCCACTCTTTGTAATCCTTTCAAGATCATACAGGGTATATGCAGGAATTCTGAAGTTAAATTCCATACCTTTTAAAGACCTTTTCAACATATTTAAAGACTGCAACGCCACGAGTTGTAATTGGTGATCAGCAACACACCTTAACTTACATTTACAGTACTATACCAGTACACTTATTTTGAGATTGCAAAACAGTCTTAGTTTGACATAATTCAGATAGGCCGGGAGGGAACAAAACTCAAGAGAATAAAGTAGTGACTAACCCAAAGGCAAGGTTTATTAAAAGTAAGCAGACCTGCAAACTAACAAGAGGTGAAAAAGGTGACATGTTTGTAAACTCAACCCCTCAAAACTAAAGAATTTCTTTGGGATTTTAACATGTACATTAACATTAACGAAGAATTATGGTGCCCTCTGAGAAGAAAATAAAGGGAAAAGACAACATTTACTTAAGGCATAAAAAACACATTTTATTGAAACCAATGCTGTTTCCAAATTGAGTTTATTTCTTTGTTAACTTTA
Organism: Macquaria australasica; assembly: GCA_005408345.1. Classification (NCBI taxonomy): domain Eukaryota; kingdom Metazoa; phylum Chordata; class Actinopteri; order Centrarchiformes; family Percichthyidae; genus Macquaria; species Macquaria australasica. The sequence goes on from SEMN01001277.1 coordinate 8,638, forward strand.
GCTGACATGATAACAAGCTAGCAAGCTTTCCGTTATAAATAGGTTGGGAAAGATTTGATGGGGTATGGCCATCAATAATAAATGTATCATTTCATTATACATTTCATTTATATTTAGTTTACACAGGAAAAGTTTAAGAGGCTTGTGCTCAATTGTAACTGGGTAGTTAAAACTTTTTTTTTTTTCACGTCTGTGACATTCTACAGACATCAATAGTCAATATGACTATCAATAGATCATTTTCACTGTGTATTTTTGCTGAGAACCGCGCGTTACTCGGAAAAAACAGGCGAGACTCCTCTCTAGATGAGCCGCGCTGAAGACGCTGTGTGGCTGCTCTAACCTGTTAACATGGACGCCGAAATGAAAAGCAAGAGGTTCCGCGACACACATGCGCTGCTCAGGTCGACGGTGTGGCCCGGCTGTTATGTCAAAACTAGTGTCCATTGTAGTAGTACCGCGAAAAGTTGTCTTCATACATCCATGGAAAAGAAGACGATGCAGTTGTCTTGATTCTGATTGGCCAAAGGACTCGAAAAGTCTCACCAAAGATGTTTTATTGAGAAGAAGATCGCGACGTGACAACAGCTTTCTGAAACATCTGTTCTCACTCCAGTCTATGGAAAATGCGCTGGCCACTTCACGCAAACTTGTAGTATACAAACTATTTGGACTATCTGGAATAGGCTATTGACATTGAAAAAAAAGGCACAAAAAATAATACCTCGTAAAATGCCTTAAGACGTTTTAATACTTTAAGGGTCTTAATTTTTGCTAAACTGATTTAATACCTTTTAATACTTTTTAAGACCCCGCGGATACCCTGTCATAGGTCTTATGATCAATATATAAAACGTTGAGGTGAGTGACCACTACGAAGAGAAATGGTTGGGAGAATAGTGTAACCTTGTGTACCCATGCAGCCATTAAAGGGCAACTTACTTGGTTGGAGGCTTTCTGCTTTTGATTTTGTGACTGGGCTCATAGTCTGATGCCGTTTCGTCACTGTTGTCTTCTGCTGATGAATCTGATCCAGAACCACTCCCAGATCCTGAACCCGATCCAGAGTCAGAGGAGCCTGAATTTCTTCTTCTTTTGGACCCACTTGATGAGTCAGATTCATCGCTACTTGACGAGTCCTAGAAAAGATTATCATCAAAGACAGGATGTTCATGAATAATCAGATAGTGCCAATTCATTGTTCACCTCAAATTACAAATGTTTCATACTCTAATGACATCTCCAAATGGTGGTGACTCATTCCCAGTCAAACAGTGCAGAAAAAGAGTATTGGGGATCAGTTTGAAACAAACCTCATCAGATCCACTATTTGAGGAGCTTTGCCTTTGCTGCTGCTGCTGCTGCTGCTGCTGAAGCTGCTGTTTCCTGAGCATAGCAGATCTTTGCACTGCTAGGATACTTGGGTTGGACTTCCAGAACTGCAATCAAAGAGTGTAGTGGAAGATTAGCCAAAAATATGTGGTCAAGATAAAAAGCTTTCATGTGACAAGAGTTGACCACTGTGTTAGACACCCAAAAAGAACTGAGCAACAAGTGTCAAACTAGGTCAAAGGTCAAACCATCTGAACTCTTGAGTATTAGTGACAATGCTGAGTCTATTTTGAAAAATAGTTTCACCCAGTGTTAAGCACTTTGATTGATTTGATTGATTATATAAAAGCAGCTTAACAGGTAACATATAATGATCTAATATTGTCGTCATAATAATTTTATTTTCTCGATGTCCTGCTGGATTAACAAATAAGAGCTCATCTTTGAAATCAGATTTCTTTACCTCAGCTCCATCAATGTTTGACTTATTTGGCGGTTCCATCTTCTCCTTGGATTTCTCTGTGTCAGAATCTGACTGGCTGCCAGAGTCTGAGCCACTACCTGAGTCACTGCTCCCTGATTGGCTGCTGCTGCTGGAGGAGCTAGAACTAGAGCCTGAGCCGGACGCTGATGCAGAGCCCGATCCAGAACCGGATTCATCATCAGAATTACTGTCACATGTAAAGAGAAAATCATAAAAACACATTTGTGCATTAGCACTTAATAGATGAACTGTGCACAAATCAAATCGTTTGACATACTGGACATTTTTATACTTCTGCCAATACCAGGTACCAAAAATAATGCCATTTTCTTTACCTCTCTTTGCCAAAAATTACAGTGGGGATTTGGCCTTTCAACTTTATTGGCATCCATTCTGATCTTGTACAGTGATAAACATGATGGCACATACACTTAAAGTGTTGCATGCTTCTTGTAGCTTATTTATTTAGACAATGACAGCACTGCATCAAAAAACGCAGCCCCATCATTCATTTCAATGAGACAACTGCATTAATGCACCTGTAGTGCCACCACCAAGGAAGGGATGTCCAGCAACTTTCACCACAACGCAATCCAATGTCATCTGGCAATGCAATAATGTTAGCCAGTTATTTATGCTGAAGTGCACATCTGAGTTGTATTACCTGGGATTGGGCTAATTCCACAGTTTAACTTGCAATCATTAAGATCAGGAGCTAATTACTGCTGCCATCACAAGTTTCCAGAATTGTAAAATCCAGCCTCTATGCGGTATATACTGCGGTGTATTGTAAACAACTGACTTGTGTGAAACAACAACACTGTAAATAACAGTGGCACACCATTAGACATCACTCTGTAACTAAATGACACATTTCAAAGTAAACAAACTGGAAATGGCAGTGTCCTAGACGTAGAAATGGGAGACAAGAGGCATGAAAGTATTCTACTCCAGTCTAATGTGTAAAAATAAGGGTCAGATATACAGTTACAATTATCGATATATTATCAGCGGTATAACCTGAGATGACACTTTAATAAAAAGAAAGGTTTTTCATCACTATCAACATACGGTAATTACTCTGATGTCTTTTGTGAAAGATGATTTGTTGATTTACCTTGATTCTCCACTGCTGTTGCTTACACTTTCATCCTCACTGCGTCCAGCCATGTTGAAGTCCAAAAATAAAGACTTCCCTCTGACAACCTGTAGTATTATGTTCCACGTGGTTAACCTGTAAGAGAAGATACACATTAACAACATTAGAAATACTGTCTGGGAAATGACAGGACTGTGTCATCATCAAAGCTGACTTGTTTCAGTAACAATAAGCTTTCCCAGCAGTATATGAAGAGGTCTGATAAAGCTGTGTTTGTTAAAATTCGGCATAACATGGCAAAATAACACAATGCAGGTACAAATCCACATGCTTACAAGGTAAAATGCCTTTGCAGCTCAATACACCATCCCTAACCAACTATAGCCCCTGCATCAAAGTTCAACCAATTAACTATCCTTGTGGAATCAATTTTCGCACGAGACTTTTTTAAATGTGAAGATTTCTGAAGTCATTTATGCTCTGCGTTTTAGTTCTGAGAGAGGTTAACTGTCTCCGCACACCAAAACCTATTTTTACGAATATCAGACGTTAAAACCAGAAAAGACGGGACTGTGCAGATGGCTGTAGCTACTTATAACTTAACGCTAGCTGTATTTGTTCCATCACTGCAGAGGCCTATCAGGCCTGTGTAGCAGCAGCGTGTCTTCACATCCACACAAAGCACAGTGGACACTCAACACTAAATAACCACATTAACCTTAACCAAGGCCGAAAAACGTCTCGTAGTAAACGGTCTTATGCCAACCTTGGTGTCATCGATTCGGGGTACCATATATTCTTAGGGCGGCCATAGTTTATCTTGTATCTAACTAGCTAATACCGGCTAATGACGGCAATATTAGCTATTGGCGGGGTACGTTAGCAGTAATGTATGCACACTGCCAACGCGCCAGCCAGTATTTTATCTCCAAATCCAAACGGAGAACAATATCCCGCAACAATCGGTATTATAGTATTACCACCACCAGCTTGTTAAACATTAATGCTAGCCACTTTATTGCTAAAGGATTCTGACTGTCTCATATGTATAACCAAATACTGCTTGCTTGCTCTTACGTGTTATGCTAGTATTATGATTTTGGGAGTTAGAAAATCGTAACACCTGTAAAACAATAAAAGCAACAGTTAACAGCGTTAACTTATAATTCCGCAACCATGTGGGCCAAACGTTAAATGCCGTACTACTATTTCTATTTAACGTCAACGTGGGTTCAATAACCATGAAGTGAGAGGGATGATAGTCCAGCGTTTACTGGGGTTGTCAAGGAAAGTGGCGTTAGCCAACTTAACGTTATGAAGCACGAGGATAGCACGGAAGCTAACAAAATGACAAAACTTTGCGCTAGTTCATCTTAGCAGGGAACCACTGGAATGTTCACTTTCCGGTTGTAGACGATACTCGGCGTTTAACAGCCAACGACATTTAACTATGCAAATGTCTGATCAAGTAGTGGACCACAGTAGAGTGCTAAACTTATTTAGTATTCATTATAAAACCCACAAACCCAAATTAGCTAACCTAACTTCACCCTCTTCCATCTTGTTTTCATTCGCCGCTCACTTCTCGCGGCTTTTACCACATCAACATGCAACGTTAGCTTACTTTCTCGCTGAACTAGGGGGTAAGTAACTCCACGCTGTATGTTACCTGATATTATTTTACGTTACCTAGAAAACTCCAATGAAATAGTTGTCTAAATCCGCCTTTCCACTCCAGAGGTCCTTTCTTCTTTTATTTATCCAGCAAGCTAGCAGCCACTGATAGCTAACGCTACCTTACGCTAGCTAGCTATCTCCCAGTTAGGGAGAGCAGCTCTGAACGATTCAGTTTGATCGAACTGATGCAATGTTGGTTTCCCTCTCCCTCCAAAACTCAAATAAGTCCCCTTTCCCGTTTTAGATGTAAGCAAAGTATAGTGCTCGTCGGTCAACTGCGATTGTAGAAAGCTGGCATTTCAATCCAGGGTCTTCCGACAACCGGCCTCCGCCATGACGCCGTAGGGTTCACTTCTCTAGGAAACCCCGGACAGTGACGTAACGACTGTGCTCCTCTATATACTGCAACAACAACAAACATCTGGCAGCGGGTATTTTTAGACAAGAAATACTTCTTCAGAACAAACGGAATTATACATTAATGTATTAACGTCTACCCCAACAACAGAGCTGTGAAACGTGAAGGCTGCGAATGGGGGTATTGCAGGACAGGTGGAAGGAGAAAGGCATCTTTGAGTCCCGGAGCGGTGAATTCTGAAAATGTTGAATTTATGGCAAGTGTATCGGGAGAAGATCAACGAGAATAAACTTAAGTAAGATCGAAGCATGCAAGAAATAATAATTCAGTATCACAGTGAGTCGGAAACCCACAATGAATGAAAATAAATGAAAAAGCAGAGAAAGAAAATGAGAGTGAAGAATGGAAAGTATAGGCTAGTCATAGAGGTTGGAGAACATTACAGTGACAATTACACCCAGTGAAGCTCACGAAGGCTTTACATTAAAAATGGGCCTATTGAAGACGCTAGGTTTTTGAGCAACGGAAGGTTGTTGGAAAATGCACCTAATGTCGTCCAACAAGGCAACACACTGAAGACGAACACCCTGAAAGGAATTCGAATTAAAAATAATATCCCTGGGGCAATACGCGGAGTGATTAGTTCCTTTAGAAATCGGCCTGGAAGACCTCAGGGAAGAAATTAAAGGGGGCAAAGTGACCGCAGTAAAGTGCCTTAACAAAAGTCAGATACCAAACTTTAAATTCTATGTGCTGTTAGCATGCTTTAAATGTAAAAGTATAGGGCATGTGACAGATCAGTACAAAGCAAAACCAAGGTATGCTAAATGTGCTGGAGAATATCAATATTGCTGTTGTGCAGCAAATGCTGGTTGAAATGTTGTGATTATGTTGAGAAGCATAGTGCTGCCTATCAATAATGTGAAGTGCAAAAACAAGCAATGGAAATTCAAATATATAAAGTACGAAAAAATGTCATATGCTGAATCAGCAAAGCAAGTGTGGCAAGATATGAATCCACATTCATTCCCCTCAAACACTGATTCTATAAGAGATTTCCCTAAATTACCACAGGTGCAGAATTTGAGTCCCATGAGGTGTTCAAATAAGTGTGCAGTAAAAGATATCAATTTGATTGTGGATAAGTTCAACTGTTTTTTTGTCTGTTGCACAGTAACAGTTACACCCTTCCTGATGAACGCTGGGAAGGTTGTAGCCTAATTGTTACTGTGCAACAGACAAAAAAAAAGGTCAGGGCTAAAGACTATAGTTGATGCAGCAAATGAGCACTTGCATTAGAAAGGATTTCACTGTAGAAATGTTACATGAGACTCCCAATGATGGCTTATCTCAGTATGTTGATTAGTTTCATGGTTTTCCTCATTCCACAATGGCGTGCCAGAAGCATTATTGAGAATGGTCTAGAATTAAAACATTTTTAAAAAAACAGTTAAATGATAAACCAGACATTATTTACATCCAAGAGACCTGGCTGAAACCACATTTGGCCTTTAATGTTAGGAGCTACAATGTAATATGACAAGACAGATGGTGGTCAGGAAGGGGGAGGTGCAACCTTTATTTAGTAGTAGAATTAGTAGTTGTAGATTTGGGCAAATGAAAGAAAGATTGTTATTATAAATCTGTATAGTCCCTATAAACAGAGCCAGCCCTTGGCATAGGCAAACTAGGCAGTTGCCTAGGGTGCCACGTTCCTGGGGGTCGCCTCAGGCAAAAATACACTTTGCACCCGACACCCCTGCAGCTGCTTACTGTTTCTCACAATTTTTCATTGGCCCGACTGCCCTGTGGCTGGCCTGGCTGCACTTGCTCTCTGCCGTGCGCCTTGCGCACTGACAGGCGCATCTGTAGACAGCCAAAATCCCTGACTAATGAGCAGGGGTCAAGAGGCACAAATAGTGTTTTCATGAAAGAATAAAGTTAAACTAAAGTAGACTATTTAGCTCATAATGAAAAGGTCCAAGACTTCAGGTTTTCAAGTAAGAAAATTTAGGAAAGAGGAGGAGGAAAAGAAAGCCAAATATAAAGGTATCTTGTCTTAACATTAAAATGCCGTTTTGTGTGTAGACATTTAATGTACGTTAGTAGCTAGTTAGGTAGCAATAACGCTAATGCTAATGATGCTATGATAGCTGCTAGACTCTCAGATACAGAGTGAAGGATATGTAAATAAATCTGAAGGGAAAGCCAGTAGCTAGGCCTACTCATCTGGATAACTGCTCCTTCCTAGAACGTAAGACATTCATTGTGCTGAAATTTCACTGACCAATATCAGTGAACTACTAACTGATAATGGCTGATGCTATCTAGATTTTAGTGTCCTACTCTGCAGTTACATGTTTTGCTTGTAATAGGCTAATATCTACTCTATAACTGTCCAGAAGCACTCAGGAAATATTTGAAACCCATATGTACTGGATTTACACTATCTGAGTCTGAAACTGAAGCATGTAAATTAAACCAATTATTTGTGTTCTCTGTGTAGGCTAGGACATATAGATTAAATCAATGAAAACATTGCAGCTATAATAATGGGGGCATCTCAAACGATTGGGAAAAGCACTAAAAGGAGAGTTAAGATGCTACCATAGTGGAATGCTCCAAAGCAATTAAAAATAGAAACAGAATTTTAAAGTTAAAAAGAACAAAATCGTTACAGAATTTATTAGATTGTAAAAAGGCATTAGTAAGGACAACAATCAAAAGAGCAAAAAGGTCATGTTGGAGATCATCAGAGAACACGATTGGACACAGTGTGGGGAATGAAAAAAAATTAGGGGAATTAGACAGGAAATGAACCTTCCAGTGTTACAAGAAGAGGGTGAAATTGCTTTTGAGAATATTGAGAAGGCAGAAATGTTAGCCAAGAACTTTGTTAGTCCACAGTTCAGATAATTTAACAGAGGAAGGTAAGATTAGAAGGCACCAAATGTTAGATAGACATCCCAATGTATAAGAGAAAGAAATGTGACTCTGAGTACTCTACATGTACTTTAGTGTAAAATTAATGTTCTTGGAAAAGATTATGTATGCTATATAATGTTATCCAATTTAAGTGAGTTTTCATTGGCAAGGTTACTGGAGCTGTATAATAAGACCTGGGAGGAAAGCAAGCTCCCATTAGTTTGGAAAGAAGCTGTTATTGTTCCTATCTAAAAGCCTGGGGAAGACCTTAACAGTCCAGATAATTATGGGGCTATAACTTTGACATCACATAAATGCAAGACTATGGAAAGGATGGTTACAGAAAGATTAACATACTATACAGAAAAAAGTCAAAGTCAAGTCAACGCCACTGGCAGCACTTCAGGTGGAAGTTGGGGAAAAACCTCTTCATCTAAGAAGGAAACAATTAATGGTCAGTTATTGGGCAAATATGCAGGGCCATAAAGAAGAAGACACCCTACAAAAAGGTTATAAACGTGTTGGGAAAGTAACAAAAACAAAAAGGAGAGTTTTTATGTGGTTATTTCAGATATAACTAAGGAATTAGGAATCAGCAAATGAAACATTAGTCATACTGTTTCACCATGGTTACTACCTCAACCAATAATAGATTTTTCCATATTGGATAAGTACATTCAAGCAGAAATGCATTCAGTTAGCAGGTTTATGTGAACACTATTCTACATGAGAGGTATGGACATAATATACATATATTTACTGATGGGTATAAAACCCTTATAATGGTAAAACAAGTTTTTGTGGTGTCGCGGCAGATCTGCTGAGAAGTTTGTTAAGTGTGTCATGTTTATTTGGTACGTCAAGTTGAGTTATTCACATATAGTCTTGTTTGGCACTTCCTGTTTTATTGTGTAGGTTCCTTTTGTGTCTGTACCTGACTTCATCCCTTTGTGTGTTTTCCCGCCGTGTTGATTGTCTGCCCCGTCCCGGATTGGTTTCACCTGTGCTCCCTCACCTTTTGTATATATAGTTCTCGTCTCCCCTTGTCCTGTGCCAGTTCGTCTTGTTCAGTTTGAATGTCAGTCGGTCCAAGCGAGCCAGTGTACCCCCATGCCTCAAGTTACTGTCAGGTTTTGTGTTTTTCTTTGTACTTTGGTTTTCCTCCTTTTTGGAGCGTTTTGAGTTTTGACTTTGTTAATGTTTCCTCTGCAAGAGTGATTTTTTGTTGTACTTTTTATCATCCTGCTTGTGAGCGCTTTTTGTTGTACTTTGCATTATCTTGAGAACGTCTTTTTGTTATTCTTGTTTTTTCAGTAAAGTGTTTAAGTATTGAAACGTCTGAGTTGAGAGTCGTGCATTTGAGTCCTGCTTCCCGTGCCACAGTTCGTAACAGTTTTTTGTATTCCAGAGTTGAAAGTTAAGCTGACAAAGAGAGCAACTGATCATATAGCAGTATATTCAGTTGAAAGGATGGCAATTTAATTTGCTCTACAGCGAATGGAGGAATTCAAACCCCCTGCAATTCCAATTCCCTGAATCTCAAACATACTTCTTTAATGTGTAAACAGGATATTCTTTATGCAATCTTTATATAGAATTATTAGGTTAGAAATTGATGTACAGTTGGGTGCCAGCTCATGTAGGTTCAAGGGAATAAACAGTAGGAAAGAAGAGTATCTGATTAGTAGGATTAGACTGGGACATAAATTAAACCAAATTCATCTCTACACCTCATTGGAAAACATCCAAACGGGAACTGCGATGACTGCAATCAAATGGAGACAGTGGATCATGTCATCTTTGTTTGTCCTAAATATGCAAATGGAGGACAGTTAGTAAGGAACCAACTGGAACGTAAGGGATTAAACACAATCCTCATAAACAGTTCTGGAAATTCAGTTTTGAAACATGTCTTCTCCTGCCTACATGACACAGGACTGATAACAAGGATATAAGAATTCTGTAACACAACAGTTGGTGGAGATAATGTTCTGCCCAGTTGCAATTCGCCATTAAAAGAAGAAGAATAACAACAACAACAACAACAGGACTGTAAAATGTGAGACCCTGCTTTGTTTTAAGGATTAGGATGAGTTAGATAAAAACAGACATATTTCTATCTATTGATGGTTTCCCAATTGAAAACAAAACACTCTAGGCAATCACCTTATATCACTATCACGATATAAAATTGCATACAGAAGTTGTATTCATTGAGCCATGACCTCAGTATTTCTAAAATCCTTGCTACGGCCCTACTCCTACCTGGTCTGTGATGTTTACTAGTCCAAGCTAATCTTTGCAGTGGGTTTGGGTGGTGACCATGAATAGTACTGTGGGCCTCTAGATTATTTTGTGCCCTTATCCTGAAGAAACAATGTTTCATCTCAGCTGTCATTTATGGTTGAATGGACAGTTAAATTAAACTTGAAACTTGAAACGTGACTATGAAGTGAAAAGGAAAAAAGGGGGATTTTGATCATGTGTATGTAGGTGTGTTGTTGATGTGCTGTGTGATACTATGTGGGCTATTTGTGCCATCTGGAATGAAGTAAACTGAAATAAAATTAAAGACTTCAAAGTGTACAGTGGTTATATCTGTTTGTTAAAATCACCTGCTTATGTAGCAGCACCACCATCTGCTGGTGATGTATATTTCAGGCATGTAAAACTATTAGGCTGTATTAATTTTAAATCTGATATTTTCTAATAAATTTGATATTTACGAGTTTTGACCACAGTTCATTTATATGGATTATGGATAGATAACCGCAAAAATATATACAATAAACGAAATAGATAATTTCGAGGCCTAATTTAAATTAAAAAGACTATGTTTAGGGGCTATGAGAACAACTCCAATAAATGCTCTGTTAGTAGAAGCTGGTGAGTTACCACTACATCTTAGATGAGAGAAACTATCAGTAGCATATTGGGTACGACTAAAAGGATGTGGAAAAGAACACCCCAGCACTGAGGTTTTAAGTGAATGCTGGTTTTGGATGGAATATAGGTAAGCCTACAGAAAAGATGGGTCTGAAGGAGTTAAGTTACAGTCCATCTGTTGTTTTAAGTAATGTTCCTCTATGGAGTCTCTCAGATCCATATGTTAATTTACAGCTCCTAGAAGAAAAGTAGAAGTGGTCAGTAACGGATAACATTCACCATATTGTTAAAGATCATGTTCAAAGACAATTCTATAGATTTTGACAATATATACAGATGGTTCAAAGAATCCTGATGATGGGCATGTGGGAATTGGTATATATACCAGAGTTTAATGTTAATATATGTCACAGATTGACAGATAAATTGTAAATTTTTTCAGCAGAAATTATTGCAATATTTTTTGGCCTTAAGTGGATAGAGCAAGTACAACCATTAAAAACACAATTTGCTCAGATTCAGCAGCAGCTCTCAGGCAAACAGTCAGAGAAGATCTCATGACAGAATTCTACATTATGCTTTTAAAATGACAAAGGATGGGTATAGAAGTGCAGTTTTGTTGGGTACCTGCTCATCGGGTGTTAAAAGTATTGAACAAGCAGACAAATTGGCAAAGAAGGCTCTTAAAGTATTTGACAACAAAGTGATAAAAGTAACTTATGGTAGGGGAGAGGCAAAATCTTTAATTAGAACAGCCATAATAAATGCCTGGCAGAAGAAATGGGATACAGACAAAAAAAAGACATAATATACAGAAGTCAGTTCATGCTAAACAGTTTAAAGGAAGATATCGTAACCGCAGAGAGGAGGTAATCATAAGGTTAGGGCATGCAGGTTTTCACTCCACGTTATGTATTATGGGGAAAAGTCAACCAAATCTGTCAGTGGTGTAATTCTCCGAAAGATATAGAACACATTATCATGCACTGTAGTCAATATAATTCAGAGAGGGAGACATTAAGAAATACAGTACACGAGACAGGACAGGAATGGAGTTTAAAATCACTACTGAGCACAGGGCAGGGCTTCAGGGAAATCAGAGGGGGGTTGATAGGTTATAGGTTATATAACACAGGCAGGAGTAGGAAATAGGGTGTGATTTGTTTATTGGTTTTTTTTTTCTCTTTTTCTAGTTTTCAGTATTCAGATGATCTAATGCCATGAACCTACACACTCCGATACAGTAGGTGGCGGTATTCACCTTTAAAGTTGGTTTGCGATCCGCCAATAAACACAAAGAAGAAGAATAAGGGAGCGCGAAGATAAAGAAGAAGAAGATTTGTTTAAGCAAGCATTATTGGCCGGCAACTAGCTCGTTGTTTAAGGTTATGGACCAATAGTGACCCACGAATCCAGCAGTCCCGGAACGGAAGCACATATTCTGCATCTATAAACATTTCAAAGCAGCGATGATAGGATGCTACTGCTGACTGCTGAGCCATGAGAATGCCCTCAGTCCTGTTCTCAAGATAGAATCAGACTAATTTCGCATAAACGAAGTTAAAGTTCTAGGCGACTTTACAGAGTAATAACAATGGGGTGACAGAGAAAGACTGCCTGGAATAAATTGACTGCACTCCAAAGGGTGAGTATATGATGGCCAATATCGATTACTTTAACCACAGCATGCTGGCAGTTTCATTTAGAGTGTATCCAGATATAATTTATTTAGCAGTAATTTGCCTATGAAACGTCAGAGATGGAGAATGTGAGTGAGACGAGTTAGGGTAGATGGTCAGTGGTAAGGGCTGATGCCCCAGTAGACAAATTAAACGACGTAGGCCTAGGTAATGCGGAGGAAATAATGAGACAAAGTAGAGATCCGTGTCCCTAATGACCATCATTGGAAGAGAGAGATGAGCGATCCATCCATCCATTATCTATACCGCTTATCCTTAGAGGGTCGCGGGGGGCTGGAACCGATCCCAGCTACAGATGATCCGCCGAACTAAAATATGTCGCGCATATCTATCTATATGCAGTCTATATATTGGGCGATTTCATTGGCAATTTTATACCCTTTAGGTGGGTTACTCACACCTACATTTCATCGCAGCTCCCCTACAATAACAATAATAATCAGGGTTTTCCCTACCATTATGACACCTACCAATACCATTAAGACATCTATTTCGTAAAATAAAACTATGCCGAGAGTTCTCTACCACGTTTTGCTGTCATTTATGGTCGCGCTAGCTTTTCTGTCCTCTCCTCTGCGTGCTTGACAGAGGGTGGGGCTCAGGTCCTACACACGCGCGCGCGCACACACACACACACATATAGCGGATGGCAGAGCAGAGAGGCCGCGGTGGCGACAGTGTTTTGTCAACGTTTTACTCGAGTTGAGAAAACTCGAGGAAAACGTAGAGAAGCGATATTTCCACCTGGTTCATCCGAAGTTGTTGCTGTTTTATCACAACAGCGCGTCTGTTAAGCTAATAGCGAATATGAACGAGCTAAAACGAAAGCTGTCTATATGTAGCCTGTTTATCTTAGTCCCCCGCCCCTCACTACCAACTGTACCTGCAGGCAGTGAACAGCAGCAGGATTCTTTAGTAATGAAAAAGAACCCCTAAGAGCAGGGCTGGACTGGCCACCTGGCAGACCGGGTACTTTCCCGGTGGACCGACACAACTGTCTTTGCGTTTGTTTGTTTTTTGTCTGACCAGCCCATAAAACGGTTAGATCAACCCCTTGTTTTTTTTCTTAACTGACACTTGTTAACTGACCCAATCACATGTTTAAACCCCTCCCCCTTTGGGCTCAGTGCCAAACGTGCGCACACGATAGGCTACTTTGGCAAGCCAAAGGGATCAAATGTCGTCAGGTCGGCACATGTCCCTGGTACATAAAACAGCGTAAAATACAGCGTCCTGACGGTTTTCATGCTGCTTTTTACGCCGTTTTTATTTACAACGCCGCTTTTTACGCCGTTACATTTTAAAACGGCGCTTTTTACGCCCGTAAAAACCATACAAAACACCGCTTTTTACGGCGCTCTAGTGAGGTACATTAAACGCCGCTTTTTACACCGATAAAACCTGTCCAAGACGCGCGTTATTTACACCGTTTTCTTGTATGATAATGAGCCCTTTTTACATAGCCAGTAAATCCAGAGTTTTTGTAACCAATCGGTGAAGAGTAAAGCCAGACCAAAGCAATGCATCTATGAAAGATGCTTGCCATTGCGAGGCAAGATTGCTATCTGTGTTGTCTTTATAAATTGTACAGTATTCAGATTCAGAGGATTATGACAGAGAATCCCCTTTTGGACATTCTCCCTGAATCGCATCAATCTCATCAATGTGCTACAAACTATTAAAAATGTTTAACAAAAACTCTGGATTTACTGGCTATGTAAAACAGGAGGAAGGGCTCATTACCATACAATAAAACGGCGTAAATAACGCGCGTCTTGGACAGGTTTTAACGCGCGTAAAAAGCGGCATTGTAAATAAAAATGGCATAAAAAGCGGCATGAAAACCATCAGGACGCCGTATTTTACGCCGTTTTATGTACCAGGGACGTGTGCCGACCTGACGACATTTGATCCTTTTGGCTTGCCATAGCCTACATCATTGGCCACTGCTGTTCATTGCAGTGATGCGTCAACACGGTTGCCATATTGGTACAGGGAAGCTGCGCCTCCTACCTCATGTAGTCCATTAAGGCAGGAGGTCTATCCACAATTAAAATCACCATAACTCGCTGAATTATCAACCGATTGTCAAGCAGTTTGGTTTGTTATAAATGCCATCATGTATTTATGATACAGGATACTTGGTTAAAATGGTTAAAAATACGGGCCAAAATACTTTATCTTATGTATATAGCCTAGAAACAGTCATATCTCCATATTATAATATTTAAGATGTAATTACTATGTAATTAGTTTCTAAGTATATTCTTATTTGTTACTGCATGTAAAATGGCTGCCATGATGATGTCATTTTGTTTATATAAAGACTTAATGAATTAAAAAGCTGTAATTACAACAAACACTAAAGTTAAAAGATACAGTAAATTTCTGGCAGGCTTCACAATTCTGTTTTTAATTACATTTAAAGTGAAATATTCACATTTTGCTAATGTACATTTTAAGTCACACATAAAAAGTAAAAAGTGTTTCAGCAGGGTTGTGCAGTGTTCCAGTGTAACAGTTACACATTCTGATGAACCAATTTTACAGTTTTGTACAACTAAAAATAAAAGCACCAGGGAAATGGTTGCATGTTACAAGAGAGATGAACGATACAAATTTAGCTCTAATCTCATATAAATGCGAAAAAAAAGATTGATGATGATTGATTAATATAATTTTCAGCATCTTATTGATATATTACTTTGATAAAAATGTTTTTTTTTGTTTTTTTTACCTTACATATACTTATTACACGGCTTTAGTGTTTTTAGGGAGTGGCATGGTTGGTATATTAAGGGGCGCATGAAGATGGGTGGTGTGTGATCAATTGTGGTGGGCCGGTCTGGGCCACAATGCCAGGGCCAATTTTTTGTCCCAGTCCAGCCCTGCCTAAGAGTAGGCCTATTGATGAAGAGCCGGGCCGATAAGAGTATGGATAAGATAAAGATAAAATTCTAACGATACCCGTTCCTACGGCTGGTTAGTGGCTTCCCCGTGACTTTGAGAGGATTAGCAAATCGCAGTTCAAATCTCTTCACTATGAGGTTTGTTTAACCAATGTTATTTTGTGATCATTAGTTTTTATCACTCACAAAAATGTGAAGGATTACTTCAGGACATCGCTCTGACTTCATCAGTGAGCATATTGGTTTCACTTTTTTTCTTGCTAATGTCTGAGTGTAATGTGAAAAACTACAACCTGTGTGTTTTTTAAAATATAAATATTGTTATGATGATAGACTAAAATCATGTGGAAATGCAAACTTGTTTTTAGGCAAATAACATGACATTTTCTTGGGGGATTTTCTTTCCTTTGCCAAAGTGAAAGGGGCTGAATACGTTTGCAAACAGCATATTATACTTTTCATTTTCTTAAAAAATGTGTTGTGGTGTCAAAGTCATGTTACTTACAAGTAATTAATTACATATTGTTGTAAATTAAAATATATAGAAAAATATGAATGTATTAATTGTTATCCAATGAAATGGGTGATTTAGCAATGATTTCTGCTGATTTTTGCTAGTCAATCTATATTGTGCTTTAGTGGTACATACAGTGTACAGTGTAGTATGAGACATTTGGGTCTAGGGTCCTGGGGTAGGTGCCTGCTATATTGACCAAAGATTAATATCATAACTATCACTGACAAATTATAATGTGTATTCAGTTCCCACATCCGTACTATCCTACCCAACCCCTGCCGCCCATCCCACCAGCAGTCCTTAAAGGGTCAGTTCACCCAAATTACAAAAAACCCCAACATATTTTCTCTCTTCGCCCCAGTGGTATCTCTTTATGCAGATAGTTTTGTACCCCAATACAATAGAGGTGAATCGAATTTAGTTTTTATGTTTTGATTTTATTTGCTTTTATTTATTTATTTTACTGTAAAGCACTGTGTTACTTTGTTTTACATTTTTAAAGTTGCTATATACGTAAAGTTACTATTATTATTTAAGCATTATAGAAAAGTCAAAAATGTATTTGGTTTAAGAGATGCATTTCTGGCAATAATATCAGTGGTGACTTTATTATTGTTAAAAATATAACAGACAAAAGAGAATGTTTGGGAGAAGTTTAATAAGTTATACAGTATTGGCAGCAATGGAACTGTGAGTGTCGGTGTACGGTATGTCACATACTGAATAGGCTCCTGTTTTTTCTTATTGTTTATTAAAGATGAAACTGTACAAAACTGGCTTATCTCAATCAAACTGTATTTGACATCTTTACATTTGTTTGTGTACAATCACATTGGTCATGGTTCTACCGCTTAACACTGGAAACAGCCACAAATTCATTTACTGATTTATTTGACTTTACCATTTTACACTTTTATTTCTTTTGCTCACTTGTATTTTTTCTCTTTTTTTTGCCATTTTGCTTTTCCACATAATTCACACAGAATATAAATTGATCTCTGTGTCTCAACATTTAAGAGGTAGAAACCAATTACAAGAAAGCAAGTGGGAACATTAATGCTGCCTTTAATCATAAAAACATATTTAGCAGTTTTTGTTTTGCCATTCAGTGCAATGTATGGTAATTAGCTTTTTAATTAGCAATGCTGTTGACATTTACTGTATATATTAATCGTTTTGCACATGCCTGATGACATACATCAGTGTAGTAATTGTCCAGAACAGTCAAAAGTGCCACTATGTAAAGTGGAAATGTGAATGCAATAAAATATGAGCAGTGAAACAGATCTCGTCATTTGTCATTTTTGATTTTGTCATACTGATTACTCTTTGGTTTTGTGTTTTTTCATGATATGTTTTGTAAGCTTTTACAAGCTTATGGAATTAAGTGTCTTTTTGTCACCTTTCACTCGTATGTGATTTGTCATTCCTTATGTTTACAAAGAAATTAATAGTGTACATTGACTTTAGGGGGGTAACAAACTAGTGGTAGTTGTAAGGTTAATCACCGACATCCATCACACACTTTTCTTAAGAATTAAAGTGTTAAAATCAGGTTATTATTTATCCACATTTATTCCCTGTGCAGAGCTGTTCTGCTCTAACCAAGCTCTGTCAAGCACTCTCACATTTGCTTAATCAAATTGAAATATTTCACTAAGAATTAGTTATGGGTAGGTCCAGTTATATTTTCCACAGCAGACATTTTGACTTATCATAGCAGAAAAAGAAGAGGTGGAACTGATAACATTAATGATGGCTCTGTATCATTTAGGTGTGTCAGTAAAGTTTCCTGCCACAGCAGATCCACACTGACACTCCTCTCCACAAATATTATTCAAAATAATATACAGTATGTAGGACACTATACAAGATTTTCTTTAAGCAGAGCTATTCTCCTGTCAGATATATTCAAATTGCTTTGATTTTCAATGTAGGCTTACTGCAGTCTATAGTACTGTGCAGTTGTATTGTTCACGTGGTTATGTTATGTGGGAAAAAATAAACAAAAAATATCATAAAAATAAATATCTGATCTGACTCAGTATAGACAGGTTCTCAATATTAATTACAGAGTAAAAAGTTTAAAATAGGGTTTCTTTCTTGGTCTTTAGTGGAAACATGAGCGCTTCTCTGCCCATGTTAAGATAACTGTGTCTATATGATAGTACTGTTTGTGCTGTTAAAGTAGAAAATCTCCCAGGATTGGCGGTGTTGCTTTACAGATATGGTTAAATTCCCTGTAAGATGGTATTTATACCAGCCATGATTATCCATCAGAACACTAACACCAATAATGTTTTTTTCATACCAGGTTGAAGGAAGTTTTCCTATTGATTGTAATAGTTATGTTGTTCCACAAGGTGGGGCCATATGAAGAAAAGTTATGGGTAAATGTAATCTTCCAGCTGTGTAGTATTTGTTAATGAAATTCTGATAGCTTACTCGGAAGTTTTGGAATATCAAAACAATTAATTACATTTTTGCTAAAAGTAAAACTAGTCAAGATGGATTAAGTGAGAGCTCTGCATGTGGTGGGACTCCAGAGGTCACCAAAGTCATCACATTTCACATAGCTGTATTAGATGTAGTTGATAGTTCTATATGTAAATGTGACACCTAATATGATTTTTTTTAATTGAGACCTACATAGCCCTTTAAGGCCACATTTCAGCTGAGGAAGGAATAGCTGAGGAAATGAAGACAGTTCACTTCCTTCAGTGGGAAGATACATGAGAAGTTTGACGTAGTTACAACAAGGTGACATTACAAAGACCACAAAGTGAAAGTAGACATCATATGATGAGAGTTTCCATTCCTCAGTGCATCAACTCCAAACAAACCTTAACCACCTCACCTTGAAGATGAACTAAATTCTGCATGTAGCCTATTTAGCTTGAAATGTCACAGCGTTGCACAATCTCTTTCATGCTGTGTTGTAGATAGCTCTTCTGTTCTCCTTTTCACTTTTACTCTGACACTGTGACGCAGATCGTTGCAGCAGGATTAAGAACATGGTACTTGAGTCAAATGTTTTTAATGAAGTTTATTTTTTCTTGTATAATGAATATTTTAGAGATTAATAATAGACTAAAACATGGAGGTTTTTCACATGTTTATAATGTCTGTTGCTGTCAGAAAAATAATTTGAAAACTAGAGAAGCATTTCCTGAAGAAAATGTGTGTGATTGCTGTGCACATTGATGCAGATTGCTGTTGTTTTTCAAGACTTGATAATCATAAGAAAACTCCTTAATGTATTGGCTTAATTATAGATGTAATGGGAGTGAATGGGGACTTTAAAACACTTCTGCATTAGGCTTTAGAGCATTTCGCTATGTGTCATTATAATGAGCTTATTCATAGTTGACCAGTGTGTAATATAGTGTTTAGAAGATTTTGAGATTGGAATGGAGTTTGTACTGTATACAATAGCTGAGCTATAAATACAATATCTCACAATATCTCAGCCATTGTATATGTGATGTTTTTATAACTTAATAACTTAATAATTATAACAGTTATCAAAAAGAAAAGTTATAGCAGACATGTACAAGAATTATGCACAATTTGACATATCAATTGTCTTGGTAGCATTAAAACTGTACAGGAGATGTGTGGCTTTTTTCAGGAATTGCTCATTAATTATGCAAATATATGGTTTTTGAGTTACAGGTGAGCAAAAAAAAGGCACACAAGAAGTATGTAAGTAACAAGTATGCAAGACGAGTGTGATCAGACTAATGATGCAAATATATTAGTGAAATGCTGCCGAGGTGCGAGAGTGCAGTAACGACAGATTTAAAAGAAAATGGCGGCCACAAAGACATATAAACACTTGTAGAGGGTGGACACTCACATTTGTATTTCTGTATTTGTGATACATAATTGACTAGCCCCTAACCCTAACCTTAACCATTACATCTACATGCCTAGCTCCAACCCTTAACACAAGTCATCTCTCTTGCTGTAGTTGTAGGGAATACATCTTACATTTACAAGAAAAAAACACCTTTCACAATTGAATTTCTCAATTTAATTGAATGGAAACTAAATTTTAGGACATTACTACAAATCAGCAAAAGGCTGCACCTTCTGGTCCAATGTGAGTTTTTTACTGACAGTATATTGTGAGTGTGAAACACACCAAAGCCAGCTGGCACTTCCTGAGTGGTAAACACAATGTTCTGCTTATGACACATGACTAACTGTCCCTGCTTACACTGCTCAGTGCTAACACTCCAGCACATACACACACATGCAAGCTACATGTCCTAAACAGAGGTGTCTTTAAGTGAAAGTGTGGATGACACAGAACCTGTATTTGCTAAAGCAGAAGACGAATTAATTGTGAGTTAGAATATGAAGAAGAATTAAAGGGAAAAACAAAAGGCAACAATATGTTAGAAATTCATTGAATTAATTAATATATCCATAATTTAAAGACAAAATAAGTCAAACAAGTTGAATTTTTTGATGGTTGAAGAAAAAGAAAACATGATCACATAAGGAAAAAAAAATTAAAGAAACCTGCAGCAGCCAAAAATGCACTATTTCATCATTTCATAATTCACTGCATCATTTCACTGTCTCTGCTCAAGCAGACCAATCTGTGTCTCTGTCAGGAAGCTAGTGGTGAAAACAAGTACATTCACTCAAGTACTGCAATCAAGTACGAACTTGAGGTATCTTGAATTTAACTTGAGTATTTTCATTCTTATCTTACTAATACTTCTACTCCACTTTATTTTAGAGGCATATATTGTACTTTTTACTTCACTACATCTATCTGATAGCTACTGTATAGAAGCCTGTTACTTTTCAGTTTCACATTCTTTGTATGATTGTACATATGAAAAGCTTATATGATGCATTGCATATGATGTGTGCAGATACCCAACAGTATATAAAGTGGTTAGCACCACCTTGACCTGCTGCAACATAAAAATGCTGCTTATTAATGTGTCAGTAATAATAATAATCAGTAATATAAATCAAATAATGTATATAATATGACATTCTGAATGGGGCCATTCTGCAGTAATTAGCAATGTCACTTGTGCCATTGCAGTTGTCACATCATTTCCTGTGCACAGCAGACGTGTTGGTCAGTGTTCAGATTAAAAAAAAGGAAGTAAAAGAATGAAATTGTTAAGGAAGTCGTTCAAATGAGGAAGCTTCAGTGCTCCACCACCTCACTGTGTGTCAGTACACGGACATACTGTTCATTTGCACCAGCTGGAAAACACGCTGGATAAACTGTGAGTGATTGACTGTTTTCATGTGGTTTTGACAGCACATTTTTTGTTTGTCAGGAGCTGGCTGAATTTAAGATTACCTGTTATGTTGTTCAGACTGCTGACAGCTGATATGCTGAAGGACTGAAGGAACCAAACAAAAGAGGTTCAACCCTACTACTTCACCACTTTGTATACAGTAAGTGGAGTATTAGTGTTTCCTTTTTAGTTTCTTCCTGGTTAAGATATGACTTTTTGGACTTCACTACCACAAATCCTTGTTCCAAATTGTTCATCTTTTTTGTGCAATTCAAGAAATAGCAGTTCCTTTTCTTACTGGTATTTATGTTTTACCAAGTTATTTCATCTCTCACTTGCTAACTTATTTTTGATAAAACACAAGAAGAATCTGCCAAAGTGGGTGAAATCATTCCACTTGCCCCCAGTGCAGTTGCACTTGTCTCAGGAAATTAATTATTATTTTCAAATGAATAAAATAGATAACAGAATAGAATCATTTCATGTGTGTCCGAGACAAATTCATTGCCCTAGTATTGTTCTTTTATTAACACGGATAGAGTTTTCTTAGAAATTCAATTAATATTTAAGGACTTGTTACATGTTGGGTGCAGACTCAGACGACCAGGAGGCACTTTTATTTTCATGAGAAAAAATAGAGTTTGTCCAAGTCTTTATTACTAGTGGAAAGTAATGGAGTACATTTTCTAAACAATTGTACTTAAGTCCAATTTTAGGAACTTCAGTATTTCCATTTTCTGCTACTTAATACGTCTACTTCACTACATTGCAGAGGGAAATATTGTACTTTTTACTGAACTACATTTTTTCACAGCTGTAGTTACTTTGCACATTAAAATTTAACATTAAAAAACATGAGAAGCTTATAAAATAAAATACATTGTTAAAGATTGAACCAGGGTTGTAGCGTCTACTCTACCCATGTCACATTTGAGATGTCTACAAGTTGTTAGCAGTTCCACCAAAGAGACATTTCCCCTCTAAACTTACCAGATGGTTTCCTTTTAATAACAGTTTGAGTTGAAAAGGGATAAAGGTATGCAGTATTTCACAAAAAAGAAAATATATATTGCATATTGCTGTGTGTAGCACAACTTTCTTCTATGTTCTTTCCAACCACAGTAATCATCTGACAACTCCCCAGATTTCTGTTGTGACCCTTTAGATGTGGCCCAACCCGAGGATGGGAACCACTGAATTAAACTGCCTAACTATCGAACTGTATGTGGTTAAATCTAGCTCCACCTCGACCAGCTAGAGTATTGTAACGTGATATATAACAATATATTGTCACTAGGGCCATTTTTCTGCAGAAAAAGTACTTTTACTTTATACCTCTGTACTTTTACTTCAGAAATATTTTTAATGCAGGACTCATGCATTGCTGGTTCTTTTACTTGAGTAAAGGATCTGAGTACTTGTACATGAAGAGATTTGTATAGGCCTGGCTTCTGTTGTTAAACTGCCTGATTTCCTTCTGGCATAATCACACTTTCATGTGTGTTTTGAGCTGCTGGAAAGCTGATCACAGGAAGCAGTTAGCAAGCTAAGTAGACTAGAAAAAACTTTGTCTTATACCTGTAGCAGCTGCTACAAAATGATTATTATACAATTACAAGCAAGGGCACTTCTGTATCTGTACTAGTTTGTTTTTTTAAGTATGTCTGCTTTACCACAACCAAGACATCCACCTTGATATCTTGATAATTATGGAGAGATGCTGCTTTGAGAAACTAAGAAAAAAGCAGAGATGTATGTTTGTGTCTGTGTGTGTGTGTGTGCAAGGCTAATATTTTCTTGAAGAAAACACAAAACCTGGATTCAGATATGTTGATATAATAATCTCACCACAAGGTCCATTTAGTAGCTGAACTAAAGCTTTCAACCATATCACATAATCTTCCTCTGCAGATGGAGTTGCCAAGTTGTCATGAAATTCTAGCCTATGAATGTCATTTTTTGTGTTTTTATTTTTCTGTGCATTGCTGCTCAGCAAAATTAACTTTTTACCATCATTGATGCCTAAAGGACCATAAGTTCTCTATGTAGAACTGTACTGTTCTGTACTACTGTGTGTTCTCTTTCCACCTGCTTTCCCTCTCTCCCTCTTTCTTTCTCTCTCTCCCTCTCTCTCTCTCTCTCCCCCTCTCTCTCAACCCAACCGGTCGAGGCAGATGACCGCCCACCCAGAGCCTGGTTCTGCTTGAGGTTTCTACCTGTTAAAAGGGAGTTTTTCCTTGCCACTGTTGCCTAGTGCTTGCTCATGGTGGGAATTGTTGGGTCTCTGTAAATATAAAGAGTCGGTCTAGACTTGCTCTATATGAAAAAGTGCCCTGAGATAACTTTGTTATGATTTGGCGCTATATAAATAAAACTGAATTGAATCAAAACAAAACATGAGTGTAATCTGACTATGTTAAATTAAGTGGCAGAGTGAAAAGATAAAACATATTGTGCTGCTCTTGACAATAAAGGTATCTGAGTTGAATCTGTGATTGCTTTACTTTAAAATAAAGTGAGCAAAAATAAATTACATTTTTGACAAAACACCAATTCAGGAATAATTTTGTTCTGGTCTAGGTCTTCAGAGTGATGTTCTAAATTTCCTCCTCCCTGCTCTCATGACACACTCATGATACATTAAAATATTTTTAGGTACTCTTTCTTTTACTTGATTGTCCCTGAGGGTTTAGGTAATCAGACAAACAGTCAGATAATACAACACACTACAACTCATATGCAATTAACATCAAACCAGCACAAAGCAAAACTAAAAAGATAAAAGATTAATCTCCCAATTCAATTCAATTTTATTTATATAGCGCCATATCATAACAAAGTTATCTCAGGGCACTTAGTAGAGCAGGTCTAGACCGACTCTTTATAACTCTTTATCCCAGAAAACCCAACCAACCCAGATTCTATAACATCCAAAATTGGACAAATTCTCCAGTATGACAGGAGTTTAACAGGCCTATGGCAACAGAAGTCCTTTTAGTCTGTTTAGCTAGAACCCTGAAGAACACTCAGCCTTCTTTAGGACTTGCTTATTTTAAATGTCAAAAAGCTGAACCTGACTTACTTTACTAATTTTACTGCCACTTTGACAAGACTGTTTTTGGTAGTGTAACTTCAGAGCCCTGTGTGGCGATTAATGTTGGACCCCAAATTGCTCCAGATGTGCAGCCCTGATCCTTGTATGACAGCTTCGCTGCCATATCTGTTTGAGTGTGTGTGGATGTGCATATAGATGAATGATAGCCTCTGTGAAGTGGTTTGTGCTCTTCTCAGATTGAAAAGTGTTGTATAAGTGCAGTTCATTTACTATTTTTAACTACTTAAAGTGACTGAGCTTTTGCAGTCTGTAGCCTCCAAATTTGGGACTACAAACTGCACTGTAAGTGAGGAAATATAATTTTGTTAGTGTATATTGAAAAACAGCCAAAAGCTTATTCTGAAATGTTTCTGTGGAACATGTAGCATTATTGGTGATCAGATGTTAAGAAATGGAAGAAAATGTGTATAAAATGTGATATAACTGGACAAAACAACTAAGATGCTGAACCCAGGTCATCAGAATCAGCTTTATTGGCCAAGTACGTGTACACATACAAGGTACTTAACGTTTTTTTATTGCTTTCAATGTACTTACACAGGAATAGACATAACAGCTAAGAACAAGGACAACAAAGCTGGACAAATAAAGGTAAAGAATAGACAAGACTATTGTGTACACAAGTATGTGAAAAAATAGGTGTATATATAAACATATATACAAATATATATTAAAAAGCCCCAATGACCAACAACATAAATAAAATGTCTATATACAAGTCAAGTGTTTCAGCGAGTAGTAAAAAATACAATACAAATAGTGCAAAGAAATAAATATTGACTGGATATACATGTAGTGGATGATTATGTACAGTATTCATGTATACATACAGTATGTACAGCGTGCAATATTTATGTTGACAGTGCATGATGATATGTACATGTTAAAAACGGTGCATTTTAAACTGTAAAAATATAATATAATCTATAATGGAAGTTAGTGGATGTTTTCGTGTTACACGGTTATTGACACTGTATGACTGATTTAAGTGTTCATCAGAGAGATGGCCTGTGGGTAGAAACTGTTCTATGGTTGTTTTGGCGTACAGTGTTCTGTAGCGTCTACCAGAGGGTATAAGTTAGAACAGGTTGTGTCCAGGATGTGATGAATCTGCAGTGATGTTTCCTCCCTGTGACTCTTGGGCCTTTTTGATGATGGAGTCTATGTTAGACACCCTGGGAGATTGTGGATCCCAGAAACCTGAAGGATTTCACAGCAGATACAGTGCTGTTGAGTATGGTGATGGGGGGCAGTGTTGGGGGGTCTCCTCCTGAAGGGCATCTCCACAGTTTTTTACAGTGACAGTAAAATGAGGTGATGAACCTCTGAAGTTGATGAAAACAGAAGAAAATTGTGTACTGTGGAGCTACAGTAGATGTAGGTGTTGTGGTTACTCTCAAGCCATATTCACATGGGACTAGTACGAAATTACCCCCCTCTCCCTCGTCTGTGTTTCGTGCGCTGCATTCACACAGGATAAGCAAAGTCTGTATTTTACTCAAATTTACTGACATTATCCCCTGGACATGATGTCAAGGCTTTTCATAACATCCGCTTCCTGAAGAAAATACCTCTGTGTTTGGCTAAATATTGTAGGTAATTAGCGGTGGAATATTTTCTTTACAAATTATGGACATGGCATATTTGCACGAGATCAAAATCCCAGACGACCTCCGAAATTTTTGCAAATTACTACAGGTCCCCATAGTCTAGCAGGAGAAATAGCTTCCCACATGGCATTTTTTTGTAACCTGTTTTTTTTTTTTTTTGGACCCTAATGGTATCTAGTTAAGAATTTTTCATGTTGCGAGGTCAACTAATGGCCCATGGGTTCGTTTGGTGGCCATTTTGAATTCTTGATCTTGAAAAACACCTGCACCAGACAACATACAAAGACAAATGAACCCACTTTTTCACATAATTTTGACACCAGGAATCAAATGGAAAGGTAATTGACATGGTACAACCACTCTTTATTGGTTAAAATGGGCAAATAACACATTTTAGGCTCATAGCAATATAACTTTTGCTATTTTGTTTCGCAATAGTTTCCTGCAATAGCCAAATTAAGCTATACTACTCAAAAACAATTAAAGGAACATATATTTAGAATGGCACACCCAGTCAACCATAAAAGTTAGATTTTGTGCACTGTTTGTGTGATTAGGGGATTCATTTAGCTACAGCAGAGTTCATGTTTTGGTGATCTGAAGTGTGAAGACAATGCTTATGGGAGTGGTTGTGTGAACATACCCTTATATAAGGAATGGAATTTGTCACTTTCATTAGCTAATTATCCAGTCTATGGGCAGGATGATATTTTCCGTATGTATTGTGATTGCTGGATGTCTCCTGATGGTCGTTGGTGGTGTCAGATGGCATTTGGACCAGACTGAGATTGCAAGAGCAGTTCTGGAAGATGGTGAAGCGGTTTGGGTGGTAGCTCGTCGGTTTGATGTGTCTCCAAGTGTGGTCAACCAACTATGGAGATGTTAATGAGACTGGGCAGTACAGCAGGAGACAAGGTCAAGGTTGTTTGCGTATGACAACACCTAGACAAGACCGTTATCTCATTACATTGTCTCATCAAAATTGTAGGAGTAGAGGTCAATCTTTGGAAATTGATTTCCACTGTGCTACCGGAGTTCACTTATCCAACCAGACTGTTAGGAATCGACTCCATGACAATGGTATGAGAGCCAGATGACCGGTAACACACCCTATTCTCACTGCAGAACACTGTACAGCACAACTGAACTTTACACGTGAACACCAGAACTGGCAACTTTGTCACTGGAGGCCAGTACTCTTCACAGACGAGAGCAGGTTTACTGTATACTTGACTTGACGGCGATAAAGTATGTCCATAAATAGATGTGAGTTTACAATTAAGCCAAAGTGCACATGGAGATGGACTTGCAGGCCTGGAGGTGAGTGGACAATGGTGGTCCAGTGAAGAAAGAAGAGTGGTGGTGGCAGATTAAGGGGGTAGGAGCGAGAAGGTCTCAGGGGAGGGGAGGTCAGCAGGGAGAAGAGAGCGGAGGTTGTGGCAAGTAGAGATAGCATGAATGGGTTGTGAGTGGACACGCACATATGATAATATTAATAATAGTAACAGCAATTTGGGTTTTGCAGGGGTTCAGTGCAGCCCGGGAGAAGGCAGGGCTAAAAGGATCCACCCAGAAATCAGCAAGACAAAGGCTTGTCACTGACAGAAACTGACACTACTCCCAGTTGTGCTGTGGCTCAAACCAAATACAGGCCTCAGTTTCAAGTGGGTGGCAGGTCAACAGTATTAAGTCCTTGTCTGGCACAACTGACTTAACAGCACACAAGTAGAACACCAAATAAATAAACAAATAAATAATAGTCTACAGGTCAACTAAGAAAGCAGTTCAGACTATGTAGTAATTTACACTACCCTTCTATGCTAATTCTCAAGAGCACTTGAGAGAAATTGAACAGGCACTTCACAATACACCACTGATTAAACCACAAGTGAATTTACACACCAGCTAATAGAAACCCATTCAAAAGAGAATCTACTCAGCCAACTCAAGATGGAGTCTAGGAATCCTGACCGTCCAGAGGTTCAGATGCACCCCTCATGTTCTGTCTAAACATACCTTACTTCTGGTCAATTCAATAAAATTCCTTTTTTCAGTTGGCATGACATTTGACATGTGTTGCCAAAGTACAATTACAATTATGAAAGACAATGTTAAGGAATGAAATTAACAAAAAATAATGTGAATAACAATATTAGTAAATAGAATAAAATAGATAATGAAAGCAATTCCAACAGCTCAGGTGGTTGACCTTGAATGATATAGCTATACAACTACAACTCAGTGTTGTACATAATACTTGTGTCAACAGATCCCCTATCTCAAATGCCATCTTGTAGGGTTCAGGGAACTCATGCCCACAAGACTAGTGCTAGTGTTGCTCACTTGTGCTTACAGAGGTTCAACACCAATAGTTCACAATTTTATAAAGAAGGTTTTTGGCTTTTGAGAAACTTGGAAGTGTACTAAAACAAAATCTTTTGTACAATCCTTCCCTCCCAGATTACACAAACAAAGATTAATGAAGTGCTGCTCAATGTAAAGTCATGCGTTGTAGTTTGCTTGTTTAACAGATGCTCATGCTAAATGCACAGCCCTCGACCGCAGCTGCAAGTGAGAAGTGGAGTTGAGGCGGTGTCACACAATTTTTTTGCTTCCAGGCGGACTGTAGTTGCAGTGACAGATCAGTCCACTAGTATCAGACAAATGACTCTTGATTCTAGAAAGTTCTCAGTATTAGTTGCTTTGTATTAGAAACACATAAATCATTGGCTGGGAGCAGTGGCTTACAGCTTAGAGAAACGGGTGTGTGACTGGACCTGCACGTCACATCCTGCACCTCTGTCCCTCCCTCCAGCCATATTCCCACTTCCCAGGTCCCTTCATTGCCATGCTCCACGAGCCTTTCTCAAACTGGACCCTTCCCACTCCCACTCCGTCATGGAGTTTAACTGGGTTTGTAGTCACACTCACAGCTGAATGAAGCACGCTTCATTAACGTGTAGCATAAAATACAGCGGCAAGCTTTGGGACATACTTCTCACTCTCCAACGAAAACAGGAACTGTGGTAACTTTTGGTAACCGTGGTTTTGTATCAACATCTTTTGGAAGCGGCAGCTGTTGCCATCTATTCACTCTGATGTTTATAAGCTGCTTGGTTTTTACAACAGTCTCTGTAAATATACAACACATTACAATCAAATGAACATGTCTACCGTTTTCTAGACTAGAGAAGGGTATTTTTGATCTTAAATACAATGAAACCTTTAAGCTGTTAACCTCTGCATGACAATATTAAATATCTATCTTAATTTGAGCAGTTTATGTTTGTACAAGAAGTCGCACGGAACTTACATTAGTACAGTACAGTGTCTTCCATGACAAATACAGCACAGCATTGCACGTGGACAGTAAGTCAGCACTGACTTACTGACCACTGACCACTGCAGGATAAATGTGTGATTAATCTCATTAAGTGTCATGCCCTTGAGCAAGACATGTGAGTGGAGCTGCTCATTGGCTAACAAATCAGACTGTGGTTGTGGTTGTACTGGGAGGCTTCCAGCTGTGAGTGTAGAGAAGAGCAGCTGTGCTCAGTGAACCAACTTCTAATATTATGTTCTTGTGACAACAAGCTAGCAAAAATTGGTCCCTGGTACCAGCTGATTTCAGACTTAAAGCTACACTAATCACCATTTTTTACATTAACAATGGATCAAAGGACAATTTGTAATGTATAGTGTTGCTGATAGTGAAGAGGTCACTGAAAATTATCACCAACTCTGCAGCTCCCCTTGTTTCCAGCAGCAGACAGACACGGTTAGAGACTAGCTTGTGAACATGGTGGAGCATTTAGCATCTAAAAAGCCAGACATTTTTCTTAGGAGTTGGTGGAGATCAAACCAGAGCTAAAAGCAGAGAGAACATTACACTTACATTCATCAGGTGGACCCAAACACCACTCCAAATGAATAATAATGTTACACCGTGTCTGCTGGATGTGTAAATAAAAAGATTAAAAATTACATTGTGGTTTGCTAACATGTCTGCCATAACAACTTTATAAAGTGATGATATGTCAATGCTATGCTTACAGCTTGTCCTGCTGCCCCCAAGTGGCCAAAAAGATCAATTAATGCATCTTTAATTCCAGTGATGTCATCAAGCAGACTAAAGGCATCAGTATGCTTTAAACAAAGTACTTCAAACAGCATCTAAAACCCTGTCTTCAAAGGGCTCACACTGGGCATTGCATAATCAATTAAACTGGCTGTACCAGTTGTGAGAGCAGTGCGTAAGTGGTGTGTATGCGCCACAGAGATCCACTCTACAAGCGTAAAAATAGACCAGTCTCTTCTATTTATATTTTTTAAGCAAGGTGTGCGTGACCCTTTTACACAGAAATGGGTCATTAAGTGTCTACTACTGGTACACAGGAAATTACTCTAGCTTATTGGCAGTTTGGTTTTGAGAGTTTCTATTATTCTGCATTTATTTTGCCAGTACCAGCTGGTGGTTGCTTAGTTTGTAGATGTTAACTTACCCATATTACACAAACTCAGTGAAAAGTTTAAGTTTCACAGCGCTGTGCTGGGTCCAAAAACTAAAGACACAATCCCAAAATGAAAGCTCACCATCTTATTCTGCCTGTGACTCACACAACCCTATGCCTTATGTGTGCTGCAGGTATAGCCCGTAAAAAGATACAATCCGCGGCACATCCGCTCCGCAAATGGTCCGCGTACGTTACGTGTTCAAGGCAGACATGCACAACTGCAGTGCTGAGGAGTTTGCATAGGTGTCTTGCTGTAGCTGTGTTGTGGTTACTCTGGTTACTGTAACAAGCATCTTATTGCTAATGTCAGTCAAAAGGTGTGGAAATATTTTTATGACTTGCTAGTTATTTTGTGCACTTGTCAGTTTTGTCCTGCTAGTATAGTATAATAGTGATCAGATGTTGATTAGTTTGTTGATTGGCTGGTCCATCCAACAGCTGGGTCCAAACCAGGATATCTCACCCACTACTGGCCACACTGCCTTGAAATTTGGTATTGACATTCATGGTCCCCAGAGAATGAATCCTAATGTTTTGGTGACCTGTGGTGAACTTTTTAGCCATGCTAGCAATGTAGCTCTATGAGGTCCGAGTGTATTAATCTTGATTCTTATTTGATTCTACTTTTGTTTTTAAGGATAATTGCATCCTGGTGGCTGAACTTTGTGAGAGGACTTCCTTAAGGGAGCCACCCTCCAGAAACCAACATGGCTGACATGGTGAATACATTGCCGTTCTTCTATGGCAATATCACCAGAGAGGAGGCGGAGGACTACCTGCGGCAGGCAGGCATGAGCAACGGCTTATACCTACTACGGCAGAGCCGAAACTATCTCGGAGGCTTTGCACTGTCTGTGTCGTATTCAGGCCGCTGCTACCACTACACAATTGAAAGAGAACCCAATGAAACATATGCTATCGCTGGTGGTAAGAGCCACAGGACCCCTGTTGATGTGATTGACTACCACTCCCAGGAGATGGATGGCCTTGTGTGTCCGTTAAAGAAGCCCTGCAACAGGCCCAAGAACATGCAGCCAAAGGTGGGGCCATTTGAGGACCTAAAGGAAAAGCTGATCCGGGAGTATGTAAAGCAGACCTGGAATCTGCAGGTTAGTTTCAACTCTATCCTGTAAGTAGAAGGAAGGTCATTTGGAATATCTAGAATGCAAAGTCAGTAGAGCAAGGATATCAGTAGCAATACAGTCAGGCTACTTATTAAAAAAACAATGGTTTATTATAACTTGGGATTTATTTGTTTATCAGTTATGATAACATTGTATTAGTATTTACTGAGATTTTAAAAAGCTAAAAATTGGTCAAACGGGGCAAGAAGCAGAAGCAATCAGACAGGTTCCAAAACAAACTGACAAAATTCAGTCAGGTTATCTAAACCACTTTAGAACCAATGTTCCAAAGAAAGGCAGGATACACAGGGTAGGCATCACACATATATGAACCCATAGTTAAAAGCAAGTGGCTTACTAACTAGCCAAAGATCTGGCTTGGCATGTGTATTCTTCTTATTATAAGCGTGGGCTCATAGCTCATGTGTGTGTGCAGGGAGCAGCTCTGGAGCAGGCCATTATCAGCCAGAGGCCTCAGCTTGAGAAGCTCATTGCCACCACTGCACATGAAAAAATGCCCTGGTTCCATGGAGCAATAACACGAGAAGACTCTGAGCCCAGGCTTCAAAATGGATCCCGTACAAATGGAAAATTCCTGTAAGTATTTTACAAGTGTCTTTGTATAGCTTTTGGCTGTGTTTATGGTAAATGGTGTAAGATGAATTGTAACAAATGCATCCAAACCTGACCAGTTGTTTCACCATATGCGAGAATCTTGCAAATTTCTCAAGAGTTCACAATATCCAGAACATGCTCAAAGAATATACTCATAAACACCACCATTCTCCACATTGAATACTCAAATTCAGATCCACTGTTATGACCATGTCACATAAAATCAAACCTCTGCCTCAAAAAACCTACTTCATTGCAAATGTTAATTTCTGAGAAACTTTCTTGCTCTTGAAGTGATCATCTCAGGCAGGTTTTCCTCCCAAGTCCCCCAACTATTTTCCCCAATTCAAATCTCAGCAAACCATTTCAAACCTTTAACTTTAAAGGTACTATGTGTAGCAGTTTACTTTCTTTGTATTGCAAATGTGTGAACGGATTAATATAACTTAAAAAACTAGACCTTCCCCGACTTTCTCGGTTGCCTATAACAGCCTATGGACTTATTTCTATGTAAAGGACTTGGGAAGGTTTTGCAGGGAAAATCCAAAGGATGTGATGTTTATGCATACTTCTAGGTCAGTGTTGCCAACTCTCACGCTCTCACGCTGCCCAAACAATTCTCACACCAAAACACTGCAACAGCAACAGAGATGAACAGGCGAGCGTTGGTTATGTACTGTAACCCCCATTCTATGAGTATAGGCTCTTAAATTACTCTCTGTTTGGTCCGCAATATGTGCGCGATGCTTATCGCCGTATTGACAGCTGTTCTGGCAGAAAACCCTGTGCTGGAGCGCATAAGGCGTTCAAGCAAGCTAGTGAATGTGTGTGTGTGTGTGTGTTATATTTATATTTGGCTGAGTGAGTGAAACAGTGTGTTCATGCGTACATTTGTGTGTATGTGTGTTCATGTATTGGCTATGTGTCTGGAGTAGGATAGGATCTTGTGTTCTTTTGTTTCTTTTTGTTTATTTCTGGTTCTTGCTACTTGTGAACATTCAATAAAACGGTGTAGTTTTGATAGTGGAAACAACACTTTGACTTTCATTAGTGAATGAACCTGTGTGCCCTTTTTAGGGTTAGTGTGTCTAATATTGTGAAATTGTGAGTATTTCCCAGGTTGGTGTAGTCAGGTTATATCCTTAAATCTTACAATATAAGCTCCCACTCTCGCAACATGTGTAAGGTGCGAGTCCATATGTGCACGTGATAAAGTACGCATATGCATGATTAAGCCCATGGGCCATGGCATCAAAATCTCACTCCAGCCAGGTACCCAAAGTTGGTAACCCTGGTCTAGGTGCCTTGCCTCTCTTCAGCTCCTCTACACCGCCAACAGTGTACAATTAATGTTAGCTTAGAAATGGAGTCCGCTAACCTCAACATAGAGTCCAACACAAAGTCCACGTAGCTTGCTTGCTAATGCGGACAAATTGCTAGCTAGCTAACATAGCACAATACTTTCTTGATTGGATAACGTCAGCTAATTCACCCAGACTCCTGGGTCTGATCTGGCTGGTAAATTGGCTAGCTTGCCATTACTTTATCAGTTAACGTTACAAAGCAACCAATGACAGATCCATGTAGCGTAGCAAAGTTACAGCTAGCTGGCTAACCTTAGCTTGCTTGATTGCTAACATTATCGCTAGCAAAATACTATTTGTTTAGCTTGCCAAATTACTTCACCAGCATTAAAACCGGGACTAAAAGTCACTGAAGAACATCTGAAATCCTGGCTTGGAAAAAAAAGTTGGAAGGATTTGGGTTACCTAATTTCTTTACTTTGCCTTCTTAAGAATCAGTTTTACAAAGTGAAAACATGAAGTGGCTACTAATTGGATGCGTTATAGTTAATCTTTGCAGATGAATGGGAATGCTGCAAAAGCTTTCATCCTAAATCAACAACAACAACAGCAGTACAATATTGATTTCCATTACATTTATTTTAATATATTAAATGTTTAAAATGTGTCTTCTGCTTTGTTACGCTTGAACAAAGCGAGTGTAGAGTATTTATAGAAGCTAAAGCTTCAGTTGAGAGGCAGTGGTCTCGGCTGAAGAAACACAGAGAAACACACACAAACACACACACACACACACACACACACACACACACTGTGGTTTCCGCTCTGGCAGTTTGCAAGGGACTTCCTGAAGTAGCCAAACAAGAGGAAGAATGACAACAGGGTGAGATGTGACTGTTCTGTCCCTTTTCTCATGAAATGTGTAGGACGAAACTTTTGGTTTCCACTGACAACAGGCTCATGTTATGATTATAGCTTTAAATACATTTTTATGTGAGTATTCCAGATACTTTGGCACATGGCTAGAATATTCTGGAGTCACTTGCAAGGTTAAGCTCTGGCTTCCAAGAGTGGCCAACAACACTTAAAAAAACACTATTACAATTGGTTATGCTATATTTCTAGATATTTTTATTTCTATAGTATTTTTGAATTTTTTATGTTATTAAAATATAATTTAGATCACAAAAGGGACCAGCACAGTTATAAATAATGATGACACGCCATCTATTTAAGTTCCTCTTTAGTTCCAGTAACTGAGTTTGTCTTTATTACTGTAATGTCACTGCTGGTTCGTCTTCAGATCCTAATTTGAAAATAGCTGCACTCATTTATCGACAAAGGAACAACAGTAATAAATAGAATAAGAGCAGGTCATGAAGCATTAGTAAAACAAATCAGACAAAATAAAACCAGGTAATTGAAAAGTACAGTAGGATAAAATAAAATAAAACAAAGATGCAGCAGTTAAATTAAAGTTGTTATAAGCTTTAAAAGGTTATTTGAAATATGTCCCAGAATCTGCATGTCTTAAATCCCCCAGTGCTGACACAAAGTAGTAAAAAGAATAAATAAATAAATAAATAACATTTGTGAAATTGATTTTATTTATTTAATTGCTCAACTATATTTTTGAAGGTCTAAATGCTGCTTCAAATACACTGCTGGTAGAGAAATACTAAACTCCACTTTATAAACATATAACTCAATTATTAGTCTTTGCCTAGAAACAGTTACTGTAAATTAAAAATATTTAGTACGGGAATATCAAAATCAGCCTCCAAAAACCTGTGTAATTTGTGTGTAATTTTAGAAAGGTTTTTGAACCCCCCACAATACTGAGTACAAGATTATTAGTGTTTTCAGAGGTAACTATACAGCTATGACTGCAAGCTGTCACTATGGGATTGGAGGCAGTACTGTTTCATACAGAACTAAAACCTTAGCAATATGCTGTAACTACGAGCCAACCTATGAAATTCTGTAACTGTAATCAGTAGAATCTGTAAAAAAAAAATTCTACAAGCTGTGCCGCATGTATGACACAAGATCAACAGACAGAGTAGAACAGACTTTCTGTCATAAATAACATCAAAGTCTGAGGTTCAACATTTACAGTCAAGACTGTTTTCAGATTAGAGATAGACCAAGAAACAAGTTTTGAATCATCTACTGCTGAGTGCTACTCAGACAAGACATTAGAAGTTCAATACTACAATACTGGTTTTAGAGTATATGAAAAAAATCACAAATACACACATGCACATTTCAAGCACATGAAATTAATTATTTCTCATGTCAAATATAAATAAATATTATATTTGACATGTGAAATGTCCAGAAACCACATAATTCTTTACAGTATGTGACATCATTGTGTGACACAAAAAATTGTACACACAAATGCGATTTTTCACTAAAACAATTAGGATGTGACGTGTTTTGGTTTGGTGTAAAGTTTTAAATATATTTATTTAAAGTTTAAAAATGGTTGTGGCCAATCCTGTTTACATGTTATAAGCAAATAAGAGTAATTCGTAACAATATGAAAAAGAGCTGCTATTGAAAGCTGTCACTTCAAAAGTTAAAATATCAAAAAAGTTTCATAAAGGTGTATCATCCATCCACAAAAGTCTAAAACCATAAACCATCAACACTGATAAGCAGTACAGAGGTAGTGAAGTCATGAAGAAGAGGAGACAAATAATACACTTACTACATGTATACCATACAGACTCTTCAAGTCAGATCAAACTTTTCTTGTAACCTCGATGTATTTCCTGTATGGTTTAGTCGTGATCTTTGTACAGATACAATTGTTTTGATGAATGACTGTGTTTTCTGTATAATATACTGTTCATGATATATTTTTGAGGCATTTGTTGCCATGGACAGATTAAACAGTGCTTAACACCATCTCTTATCACACTTTGGATTGGATGTGTTAATAATGTTGAAACCTTGGGCTGAAACTGTTCAGTAAAAATTTGGATTTGCGTTTGTGTCGAGCATCACTCTTGACATGATCTTTAATACCCTTACACATACACACTACACAAACATGTCCCATTTCTTCTCTTCATTTTCTTCTACTTGTGTGTGCAGGATCCGACAGAGGGATCAGAATGGATCCTATGCTCTGTGTTTACTACATGAAGGACAAGTCATGCATTATCGCATTGACAGGGACAGGACTGGCAAGCTTTCTATCCCAGATGGCAAGAAGTTTGACACCCTGTGGCAGGTTATCACAATTATTTTCATATTTCTGGTTATTTTCATGTTAGTCTTTAACTATGACTCTCAAGATTAGGTTTAGATTAAATTATTAATATTAGGTTTTTTTTTTCCTAGCAGGTGTCTGAAGTGTTGCTCAGTGACTGTCACCCATTTTATTCTTTCAGAAGTAATTATATAATGTTTTTCATGGTTGTTATAGTTACAAATATGCACCGATCAGCCATAACATTATGACCACTGACTGGTCATAATGGAGGAACATTGATTATCTCGTTACAATGGCACCTGTCAGATATACATATATATATATACATATATAGATACACACACATACAGTATATATATATACAGTACACAGTATGTGTATATAGTATATGTACAGTATATATAGTATGTATATATGTATACACACATATGTATATAGTATATATGTGTGTGTATATGTGTGTGTGAGTGTATACACATATACAGTATATATGTATGTGTGAATCTATATACACATATATATGTATATATCTATGTACAGTATGTATGTATATGTATATACAGTATATATATGTGTGTGTGTGTGTATATACACACATATATATACTGTATATACATCTGACAGGTGCCATTGTAACAAGATAATCAATGTTCCTCCATAATGACTATAATGTTATAGCTGATCGGTGTATATATATATATATATATCATAGATATGCTGAGGTCAGGAGTCCAAATTCCCCCAGCACATTCCCCACCCCTCCTGCGAAATTTTTGTCTAGCTACCCAAAAAATCTGTAACATTTTCTGATTATTTTCAATTTTTTTTATTTATTCATGTAACTGTTCAATCATTATTATTTCATTTTTGTAAATGTTATCCCCCTACATAATGGTCTAAATGCTTTCTCCACATTGCTAGGAATATACAGTACATCTGCTGGAGAAATACCAACACCCTTTATTTCATTTATCAATTATTTTTGTCTAGAAATAGTAGACATATATATACATAAGAGATGCTGACTCTAGAATAACCACAGTCAGCTTTGAAAAACACCTCATGCATTTTGTGTGTAATTGCAGAATATAAAGAATAGTTCATCATTCATTGACAAACAACAGTGTATACATCCACCTAGCACTTCTGTGCAGCATCTCTGGCTATAGGACAGGTTTCCAGATAGGATCGGTGAGCACACGTTTTGGTTTTGGTCTCTGTACCGGAACGATTGGTACCAAACCTCCTCAGTGTGATGACAAGGCTTCAGGAAGCTGCACACAGTCACTCTACCAAGCTGTTGTTTGTCAAGAACTAGTTCCAGCATGTAACTCCTCCTAAAACCAACCACTGTCATTTTTACATTTCTGTTTGTGCACATATTAAACAAACAATATACATGTCTATTAGTGAGCTTTAGAGGTGTTAGA
Source organism: Macquaria australasica (assembly GCA_005408345.1). Taxonomy (NCBI): domain Eukaryota; kingdom Metazoa; phylum Chordata; class Actinopteri; order Centrarchiformes; family Percichthyidae; genus Macquaria; species Macquaria australasica. The sequence goes on from SEMN01001277.1 coordinate 46,739, forward strand.
AGGTATATTTGAACTTTGGACGGAGCTAGGCCAGCTGTTTCCCCTGCAGTCTTTATGCTAAGCTTGGCTAACCATGTCCCGATTCCAGATCTGTACTTAACACAAAAACATGAGATTGATATCCATCTCAACATTTTGCTCTCAGTAAGAACGAGAATAAGCGTATTCCCCAAAATGTTGAACCATTTCCTTAAAATTCCCACATTCCTAGAAACAATACAGACACATGAACTTGGTGTCCTCAATTGTTGCTACATGTTTCCCAGAGGCTCAGAGTACCTTTCCCCTTCACCCTCAGGACAAACTTTTTCATGTTTAACCCTACTACGATGTCTCTAAGAATAATAACGTCAACTCTTCTGGGGTATAAAGAAAATTTTGGCTTTTGAAGAATGTTTGAAATTCAATTCAATTCAGTTTTATTTATATAGCGCCATATCATAACAAAGTTATCTCAGGGCACTTTTTCGAATAGAGCAGGTCTAGACCGACTCTTTATATTTACAGAGACCCAACAGTTCCCACCATGAGCAAGCACTATGCGACAGTGGCAAGGAAAAACTCCCTTTTAACAGGTAGAAACCTCGAGCAGAACCAGGCTCAAGGTGGGCGGTCATCTGCCTCGACCGGTTGGGTTGAAGGGGGAAGGGGGGAGCGGGAGAGAGAGCAGGAGGAAAGAGAACATACAGCAGCTCAATACAGCATAGATATGGTAATGGCATTGATGTTAACACCAACAGAAACAACACTAAGAGCAACATTATAATAGCAATACTAATAACAAGAGCAACAACAGCAATAGCAGCAGCGGGTGCAGAGCAGGAGCACGGGGGCAGCAGGCGGCAGCAACCACAGACCCAGACCTCCACAGCTCCAGAGGCAGAAACACCTGCAGAAAGCAACAGAAGGGGAGGGAGAGAGAGAGAGGAGAGAAAGCACACAACTACGGGAAGAAGTTGAATTAATAACAAGCATTGATGGGATATGAGGGCGTACAGATGGAGAGGAAGAGGAGGAGAAAGGAGCTCAGTGCATCATAGGAAGTCCCCCGGCAGTCTAGGCCTATAGCAGCATAACTAAGGGGTGGCTCAGGGGTCACCTGAGTCAGCCCTACTATAAGCTTTATCAAAGAGGAAAGTCTTAAGCCTACTCTTAAATGTGAGGAGGTTGTCCGCCTCCCGTACACAAACTGGGATCTGGTTCCACAGGAGAGGAGCTTGATAGCTGAAGGCTCTGGCTCCCATTCTACTTTTAGAGACTCTAGGAACCACAAGGAACCCTGCATTCTGGGAGCGCAGTGCTCTAGTGGGGTAATAGGGTACTATGAGCTCTTTAAGATATGATGGTGCCTGACCATTTAGGGCTTTGAAGGTGAGGAGAAGGATTTTAAATTCTATTCTGGATTTTACAGGGAGCCAGTGTAGAGAAGCTAATATTGGAGAAATATGTTCTCTTTTTCTGGTTCTTGTCAGTAAACGTGCCGCAGCATTCTGAATCAGCTGGAGAGTCTTAAGGGATTTATTGGGGCAGCCTGATAATAGAGAGTTGCAATAGTCCAGCCTAGACGTAACAAATGCATGGACTAGTTTTTCTGCATCTTTTTGAGATAGGATGTGTCTGATTTTTGCAATGTTACGTAAATGAAAAAAGGCAGTTCTTGAAGTTTGTTTTATTTGGGAGTTAAAGGACATATCCTGATCAAAGATAACTCCAAGATTCCTTACGGTTTCGCTGGAGGCCAGGGCAATGCCATCTAGAGAAACTATATCTTTAGATAATGTGTTTCGAAGGTGTTCGGGCCAAGTACAATAACTTCGGTTTTGTCTGAGTTTAACATCAGAAAATTGCAGGTCATCCAGGCCTTTATGTCCTTAAGGCATGCCTGAAGTTTAGCTAATTGATTGGTTTCATCTGGCTTGATCGATAAATATAATTGGGTATCATCTGCATAACAATGAAAATTTATGGAGTGCTTCCTAATAATATTGCCTAAAGGAAGCATATACAAGGTAAATAGAATTGGTCCAAGCACGGAACCTTGTGGAACTCCGTGACTAACTTTGGCGTGCATAGAGGATTCATCATTAACATGTACAAACTGATATCGATCTGATAAATAGGATTTAAACCAGCTTAGTGCAGTACCTTTAATGCCAATAAAATGTTCTAGTCTCTGTAATAGAATGTGATGGTCAATGGTATCGAATGCAGCACTAAGATCTAGTAAGACAAGTACAGAGACAAGTCCTTTGTCTGATGCAATTAGAAGGTCATTTGTAACTTTCACCAGTGCTGTCTCTGTGCTATGATGCACTCTAAATCCTGACTGAAAATCCTCAAACAGGTTGTTGTTGTGTAGAAAGTCACACAACTGATTGGCGACTGCTTTCTCAAGGACCTTAGAGAGAAAAGGAGGGTTAGATATAGGTCTATAATTTGACAAAATCCCTGGATCAAGAGTGGGCTTTTTAAGAAGAGGCTTAATTACAGCTACTTTAAAGGACTGTGGCACATGGCCTTTAAATAAGGACAGATTGATCATATCTAGTAAATAAGTGCTAACTAAGGGTAAAATTTCTTTAAGCAGCCTAGTTGGGACGGGGTCTAAGAGACACGTTGATGGCTTAGATGAAGAAATCATGGAAGTTAGTTGATTAAGGTTGATGGGAGAAAAGCAGTCTAAATGTACAGGTTTTACAGTTGTTTCTAAGGTTCCTGTGTTTGAAGATAAGTCAGTACCAACTGAGGGCAGGAGGTGCTGAATTTTTTCTCTAATAGTTAGAATTTTATCTTTAAAGAAGCTCATGAAGTCATTACTACTGAGGTCTATAGGAATACATGGCTCAACAGAGCTGTGAGAAAGACTTTACACTTTTAGTCTTGTGTACTTATTAATGCATGTACTGTATATAGTCCTGACCATTGTAATGAGTGTCTGATATGTCAACTTCTCTCTAAACCACAGCTGGTGGAGCACTACTCATACAAACCAGACGGCCTGCTGCGAGTACTAACAGAGCCCTGTCCAAGACCTGATGGAGAAATTGGTAAAAAATACACACAACTAATCAAAATGTTATTCAAAGTGAAGTCCACTGCATATTATTGAAAATCTAACAACTAAAAGTGTAGGAGTATATTCAAATCTGATCCACATTTGTTATATCCTGTGTTCATAGGGCTGATAGGACGGCCACTGCTTCCACGGGACCATCCTGGATTAAGTTCTTCCCTTGTAAGTGTGTGTGTGTGTGTGTGTGTGTAGTGTTATTAAAGCTTGAGTGTGGGACCTTTATATATAAATGAATGTCTGTTACATTCAAGCCGTTGCCAGGCGAGTTCACACAATGCTGATTAAGCCAATCACCACCAGGTAAAATCTCTCTGCATTTCTCAGTATACCAGAGTTTCTAAATCTGATGTCTGTGGTGACATTCCCGGTGGCAGCCGCCGCAGCTGTAGTAAAACCAGAGCCATGTAGAGAGAGAGTCGCATCAACAGAAGTTCAAAATGGTTGATGGTCACATGATTCATGTAGACTTGAGATAGTTCTCTCTACATGGCTCTGGTTTGCCAGAGCTGAGGGGAGCAACCGTAGAGACGGAGTAGCTACAGCAACTAGGAGTATGGAGGAATAACCTAAGAAGCTCCAATTTGTGTGCACAAAGTCATAAAATTGTACACACAAACTACTCATTTGTGGTCTCAAATTACTTTACCTCTTGAATTACTAATTTGTGCATACGAATTAGCAGAACATAACATTGAACAATATTTGACATTTTAACATATGTTTAAGATGACACAGCGCTGTTCAACAGCCAAACAGGCTAAATCTGATGTACATCTAATCGACGTCCAAAATCAAAACAAAACTACATTTAATCCAAGCGGCTCATTTAGATTGTCCATCTGGCTAACGGCTATCGTTGTTTAATTTGCACTGCATTTGGACACACACAGTGGTACATATGCAGCTCAGTATTACTGAAACAACGTCCAATGTAGCATGACAACTGTATAAAACACAGTGTTGAGGGGACAAAGTGAATGAATATGATAACCTATATTTATCAATATGAGGGAATTAATTCAGTTGTTGTATTTGTTAGACACCTGAATACCAAAACAAAGCTTCTTCCCTAACTGACTGGAGTGTAAACAACAACCTGTAACATCGTTTCGTACTGCTACAGTAACCTGACATTGAGAATTAGCAGCAGATTATCTAGATTATCAAACTATGGACAATCTAATCCAGAGGTTTTCAAAGTGGGAGGCAGGCCTCCCCAGGGGGGCTCCAAACTGTTTCAAGGGAGGCTCAGTGAATGGAAGTGAAAAAGTATGACAATAGTTATTACATTAGCTATCCAATCCTTTTCCAAGCTTTGTCTGAGGGGAGGCCCACAGTCTCAGACTTTGAAAACCCCTGATCTAATCTAAAAGCGCTTCTTGGATTGAGATACGTGTATACTTTGCCTTTTGCTTGTCAAACAATGTTGTGTTATCTTTAACATCCCTTAAATGTGTTGAAATGTCATCAGTACTATCTAATGCTATGTTCTATTTATTCGCACTCTTGAATTATTAATTAATTTATTATTATTTAAAAGCATCGTTGGCTAACCTGCCGGCCTCCGTAAAATACAATGGAGGTGAATGGAATTTTTTGTGGTGCTCCAAGCATTGAAAAATGATAATGAATATATTGTAAATGAATATAATAAGTTCAGCAGCAACATCTCTTTCCAGAGCCTGATACTCTGGATAATCGACAGAATGGGCTTTCAACAGTTTTCAGTGGAACCACTTTCTACCAAAGAAGTAGTCCCTATGAAAACCTTCGCCATTGTGTTCTGTGGTTTAACTGGGACACTGTTCCTGGAAAGAGATGTTGCTGTTGATATTTATGATATATTTTTACTGTGAGTACCACAGGATCATTCACCTTTACTGAATTAGCATGGAGGCAGAAATCTCAGAGATGGAGCGAGGACAGAAAACATGTTTTTTCATGATTTGGGTGAACCATTTCATTTTTGTCCAGCTCCTGACATACTGTACAGTAAAATGAACATGGAAATGTTGTATATTGTGTAACAAAATGTCTCTCTACTTCCTGTAGTTTGCAGTTGAATGAGTCAGTAAGATGACTCAGTGTATGCTCTAAGAGATTAACTTGACACATCCTTTTTGGAGCTAACCTTTCCCTTGAATCTTTATACTGTAATGATCACATGCATGACCATAACATGACCAGGTCACCTTCTGATAACCTCTCTGAAATTTTGGTTTCTAGCAAAATGCAGCAGGTGGAATTCTCTACAAACTCAGAACTGTTCCCATACTTGGCAGAAAAAAGGTGCACTAACACTCCTCCTGCCTCCTCATAAACGTATTGGTCACAGTAGTGTGAAACCCCTTCTTAACTCTGCTGTGTGTGATTTTGCTTCAGTATGGATTGCTACTTACTAACACACTTCAAATCCCAGATCAGTTTCATAACTGGAGCTGACTGCACACACAAACTTCACTGACATCATACTAGTTGGCCTACTACTGATTACAATCTAACACCATCCAGAGGTTACTTACTGCAATTACATTCTGAACCACAGCCAGCAGTCTTATGCTGGGTCCCATTCAGTAGCTCCCTCCTTCTATGTGTGCATGTCAAGACCAAACATTTCATAATGGATCATCATGTCTGTCCTATTCCAAAGGCTCCTCCACATCTTCTTTTGACCAAATTTGACAAAAGACACAACTGGTGCATCCTGTTTCCCAATAACCACTGTTTATTTGGTTTAGTTTAGTTTGATGGGGAAAAAATATTTTATGGATTCTGTCATCTCTTAATAATTCACTATGACATTTCTTGGAATGAACTATCTAATTTGGTACTAATTATATGAAAAATGGAGACACAATTCTGAAACAGTATGCAGTATGTAAGTCAAATAGTTATTCCAGCTGTGGCCACAGGCAGACTATCTCTTGTATGTGCCACAAATGTGTTTGTAGGAGTGGTTCTTGCATGCAGCCTATTGTCTCTGTCCTTAATTAATTAACTAATTATATAGTAATTTCCAGAATCTTTCCTAAGAAATTACATTTGTATATCAGATCCTTTCTAGGAAATGATTAGGAAACACTGGGACCAATAAAATAAAATGTTAACGTTTGATACTTTGTCCAGTTTGAGGGGACACCTCCCTCATTAATAATAATAATAACAATAAACTTTATTTATAGAGCACAAACTACAAGTATAATGTTCAGGGGTCTGAAGGCTAACAGTGGAGTCTGAAGGCTAACAGGGGACATTTCTTGGAGAAGCCTTTGGTTTTGAACAGCCTTGTCAGCCTGTTATGATGTATTTGGAATTGAAATGAGTACGGCCCTGAGATGAAATGCAGAGTCTGCCCCTGTGAGGCTAGGTGACTTTGTTATCTAGTTTTGCTAACTTTTTTACAGTGGCTCTGAGAGCTCAACACAGCGCAAGTTAAGAAAACACATCCAAATAGACAAAACACAAGCAAATTAAGAAAACATCTTCATCAATTTGACAACACATGCACAGCATTTAGAAAACACCACAATACAGAAAACAAAACCAAATACAGAACTGTGCTGCAAATACAGAAACCACAACAAAATACACCAATGCGCTGCAAGTAGCACAAATGACAATGGAAACTGTTTCCAGAGGACACTAAAAAGTAATGAACATGGCAGGGACACGCTTGTTGGTGGTTTGTGACTCATGAAGTTATTGAAGTAAGGTCCGTGTAGACAGTCTAGGGTGTAAACCTATCATCTGTTTATGTTTATGTTGTGGATTTCTGACTTTTCTACACCATGCGCATGCACTGAAAGTGACAGCGGCACACACCTTGCAGGACCTTGCAGTGTGAAAAAGTGGAATACTATCAGTCATTTTAATGATTTCTTTTCTTCTTTTGTCTCTTCTGTCACATAATAACTGTCTAAATGCCCATGCTTTAAAACTTATTGGGTGGGGTTTAATGCAGTGAACCTGCATACTGTAGGAAACGCTATTTATGTGCAGAGGTGCAGGCTTTATGTGCACAAATAGGCAGCATCATGACCACACACAGATCCACACTAGAGGGCATTATGTAAATTATACAAGGTTGTAGTTGTCTGTATGGGGATTATTTAAGGAAGAAAGTAGTATGGGAATACGCACATATTACTAGTGAGTAAATACAAAACTAAATGTCACTACTTGACAAACAGACATCACATACACAAAGGCAATATACAAGTGAAAAACCTCCCTCTCAAAAAATTTGATAATGTGTAACTTTTTTAACATCTAAGCTCATTATGATTACAGTGCTTGGCCTACTGTAGCCTATACCTCAGGATATTTCAATTCAATTCAGTTTTATTTATATAGCACCAAATCATAACAAAGTTATCTCAGGGCACTTTTTCATACAGAGCAGGTCTAGACCGTACTCTTTACTATTTACAGAGACGACAGACAGAGGCGACAGTGGCAAGGAAAAACTCCCTTTTAACAGACAGAAACCTCGAGCAGAACCAAAACCAGAACCAGGCTCTGGTCAGGCTCTGGGTGGGCCTGGGGTTGAGAGAGAGAGAGAGAGAGAGAGAGAGAGAGAGCAGGAGGAAAGAGAACATTCAGTAGTACAGTACTGCTGACCAGACTATTTCTAGTCTAATAATGCCTATATGATTATTATGCAGGCTACAGGCAATCTGTCAACACTGGTGGATCGGATAGTAAAGGTTAACATGGATGTATAGTAATGGTCCATGGCCAGTTGGTGACTATACACTGTGCATGCGCAAAGCATGGATATGCAGCGCGTTTGTGTATTTGCAGCCTGTTTCCTAAATGCTGTGCATGTGTTGTCAAATTTCTGAAGATGTTTTTTTAAGTTGTAGTGCATTGAGCTCTCAGGGCCACCGCACTTTTTGAACCTCATGCCTTTCTTCTTTTTTAGTTCAGCATTTCCAACTTTTATTAATGCCACTGCTGAAATGTACAATAGAATTATGGGTGTGAGACATAATGTACGTAAGTTAACAGATCATTGACATCAATCTGTCACTGTGTTCCGAGGAACATTTGGACAGTAAATCAGTTACTGAACTTGTTCCATACCCCTTGTTTGAATGCATGTGAGTAAAGATGTTAACCCCATGGATTTATTCTCTTGCTCTAAACCCTTATGGACAATCATACAATGCCTCATTTAATGGACATCGCGTATTACAGTGATACTGACTTGTGGCTGAAAGAATGCTGATGAATGAAAACATATTCCAGAAACCCAAATGTACTAACCTTTTGCCAATGGGTAGACTTAATATTTTTTTCACAATCTTCTCCACCTAAGTCATGTATGAATGTGTTCTGAAAATGAGGAAAACTTCACATGAAATTCTAATGTCTGGAAGAATCCCTTTTTTATTGAACCTAAACATTTTGAAGGCAAAGTCTATCACTGTCATACAGGTTCCATATAAAGAGTGGCACTCCCTGCTACATAAGAGAAACATTTTATTGTTGCCTGAGTATTGTATTAATTAAGTTATTGCAGATTACATTTCAGCAGTGCACCCTGTGTTTCACTCTATGTTCTCTCAAACATCGTCTTTTCTGATAAACTGATAACAGAGCAGAGGACCTCGACACAACACCACAGATAATCTCAATCCTTATGAAACCAGGGTGCCCAGTAATCAAGAAGCCAGCAAAGGTAAATTCCAAGTATAATAATATTGTATTCAACAGAAAGTTGAGTATACTGTTGTTCATTTGCTATTTGCTAACTTGCTATTAGTACTAGCTCCCCTGCACACTCTTTTGAGTGTCTGCCTACTTAGATTTCTTTAGAAATGTACAGATACGTTTTCTCTTCCCCAAACAACCTTCCTTTAAAGGGTCTATGCAAATTAAAGAACACATTGTCTTTCTTATTCCTTGTAGTATCAAGCTTTGCAGTTTCAGTTTCATTTCTTTACTTTTCACTTTGAGCACCATAAATGAAATTCTTTTTACATCCACTGTATTGTAGTGGTGACAGAAGTCTCAGAGGCAGTTTAATACCTCAGCAAATAAAACTGACCACATGGCTAGAAATTAGGAGGGGAACGGCATTTGTCATTTGTTCAAACGCTTTCAAATAATAACACTCTTCTGACAAGCGACCTTTAGTGGCTGTGTGAATAATGATTCTTAGACAAAAAGGCAGAACTTGTTAGAGAGAAGGCTGAAGTGGATGGTTGGGCATCTCTGAGACCACTGTTAGCATCCCATCTGGCAGGAGATGGGATGCAGTTAATGTTGGTTTCTTTTAACAATGACCACAGCTGTTCTGGAACCTTAACCAATTAGTTCTAGTTGAGTAAACTTAAAGTAAAAACCGAGTTGATTACAGCTTGGGTTTTATTCTCGTATCTTTTGCCATCAGTTCTATTAGGTATGATAACATTAGGCCTTTCACAACAAAACAATACTGGCATGCCCATATGAACATTAAAACAGTTTTTGCTTGCTGTACTCACTTCTCCTGTTCATACTGACTCATTAAAAGAACAATTTCTAAAGCACTTCAAATGTAAGTGAGGGGGAACAAAATTCACAGTCCTTGTTCTGTACAAAAATACATTTTTTGTTTATCTGAAGTTAATATGAGGCTTTAGCAGTCTGAGTTAGACAAATCAAGTGGGTATCTCCCAAAGTAACAGTCTTTTCAGTACAAAATTCCCTCTTTTTGCTTCCCTGGACAGTGTTTCTTTGCTGAGTTGCAGTGGAGGGATAGTAGCAAAAACAAGGAGTTTTGTACTGAAAACTCTGGAAGATACCTACTTAATTTGTCTAAGTCAGACTGCTGAAGCTTCATATTAACTTAAGATAAGATAAGATAAGATAAGATAAGCCTTTATTGTCCCACAGCGAGGAAATTTTTAGCGTTGCAGCAGCCAGCAAAAGTGTCATATATAGAAATACAATAAAAATAAATAGAAAAATAGTCCTGTACACAGTATAGACAGAAATAAATAATAGAGTGACTGAGTGCAGTTGTAAGTATGAACAAATAGATAAGATAAAAATATTGCGTATATATAATATACATGAAAATATTTCACAGCAACATATGAAGTAGATAACATCATGAATACAATATATGTATGAAGATAATGCACAGCAGCAGATGAAGTATAGTAGCTTATAGTCTGCACACTGACAGTCAAGTGTAGATTACCAGGAGCTGTACTGATTATAGAGTCTGACAGCAGCAGGCAGGAAGGACCTACGGTACCTCTCCTTCAGACACCGCAGGTGGAGCAGCCGGTCGCTGAAGGAGCTGCCCAGTTCTGATAGAGTGACATGTAGGGGGTGGGAAGTGTTCTCCAGTAGTGATGATAGCTTGGCCACCATTCTCCTGCCTCCCACCACCTCCACTGGGTCCAGAGGGCATCCAAGGACAGAGCTGGCCTTCTTTACCAGTCTGTCCAGTCTCTTTCTATCCCTGGAAGAGATGCCACTGGCCCAACAGGTCACCCCATACAAGACAGCTGATGCCACCACAGAGTCATAGAAAGTCCTCAGGAGTGCACCCTGCACTCCAAAAGACCTTAGTCTCCTGAGCAAAAAGAGACGGCTCTGGCCCTTCTTAAACAGAGCGTCCGTATTGTCTTACCAGTCCAGTTTGTTGTTCAAGTGAACACCCAGATACTTGTACGATCTCACAATCTCAATGTCCGTTCCCTGGATGTTCACTGGTGTAGGTGGAGGGAGTTTGCGCCTGCCGAAGTCCACCACCAGCTCTTTGGTTTTACTCGCGTTGATCTGGAGGCGGTTCTGCTGACACCAACCCACAAAGCCCTGGGTCAGTTCTCTGTACTCCCCATCATCCCCGTTGGTGATGAGGCCGACGATGGCAGAGTCATCAGAGAACTTCTGCAGGTGACAGTTCGAAGTGTTATGGGTGAAGTCCGCTGTGTAGAAGGTGAACAGGAAAGGCGCCAGAACGGTTCCCTGTGGAGCCCCTGTGCTGCAGAGAAGTGTGTCAGACACACAGTCCTGTAACCTCACATACTGTGGTCGGTTTGTGAGATAGTCCAGGATCCATGCTGCCAGGTGATGGTCCACCCCAGCGTGCTCCAACTTGTCCCCCAGAATCCTGGGCTGGATGGTGTTAAAAGCACTGGAGAAATAAAAAAACATGATCCTCACAGTGTTTCCAGCCTTTTCTAGGTGAGAGAGGGATGTTTGAAGTAGGTAAATGACAGCGTCATCCACCCCAATGCCAGGTTGGTAGGCAAACTGCAGAGGGTCCATACATGGGCTCACCAGCGGACGCAGGTGAACAAGGACCAGTCTCTCCAGGGTCTTCATCAGGTGAAAGGTCAATGCCACTGGCCTATAGCCATTGAGGTCCTTGGGGTGTGGGGTCTTCGGCACAGGAACCAGACACGATGTTTTCCACAGTTTTGGCACCCTCCCCAGCTTCAGACTCAGGTTGAACAGGTGCTCAACAATCCCACACAGCTGGTCCGCACAGGACTTCAGAAGTCTGGAGCTGATGCTGTCTGGGCCCGCCGCCTTCCCCACCCTTATCTTCCTCAGTTCGTTTCTCACCTGGGATGTTGTGAGGAACAGTCCAGTTGAGCTTGTAGGGGGCATGGGGGCTGAATGGGGGGTGTTTGCGGGTGTGAAATGGGGAGATGGGCCCAGCCCAGGCTGTGGTGTGGGTGTATTAAGTGGCTGTAAGCTGAGGGCTGTGGGGAGTGATGAGTGGTGAGATGAGGGAGGGGGAGGGCTGCAGGCAGGGAGGGTAGATGGTAATGATGGTTGCAGAGGAGACGGGGCAGGGGGAGGGGTAGATGCCTGATCGAATCTGTTGAAGAATACGTTCAGGTCATTTGCCCACTTCTGATCCCCCGCAGGCCGGGCTTGGAGTCCATATGGCCCGAGATGGTTTTAAGGCCCTTCCAAACTCCTCTGGTGTTATTTTTCTGCAGTTGACTCTCCAACTTCCTCCTGTAGCTGTTTTTCCCCTCCCTGATCCTCCTCCTTAGCTCTCGCTGAACTCTCTTCAACTCATCCTTGTTACCCGATACAAAAACTCTCTTTTTTTCCTTGAGGAGAGCCTAAATATCAGGAGTGATCCAGGGTTTATTGTTGGCGAAACAACGTACAGTCCTAGTGGGGATGGTGTTTTCCACACAGAAGTTTATGTAGTCCGTCAGACAGTCTGTAAGGTTGTCAATATCCTCCCCATGAGCGTCACTAAAAATGTCCCATACAGTAGTGTCAAAACAGTCCTTCAAAGCATCCTCTGCTCCGTTAGACCACTTCTTCACTGTGCGTGGGACAGCAGGCAGCCTGCGCACAAGAGGTCTGTAGACAGGCCTGAGATGCACAAGGTTGTGATCAGATCTGCCCAGGGGGGGAGACTCAATGAGATGTATGCATCCTTGGTGTTGGCATAACATAAGTCCAGTATTCTGTTGTCTCTGGTATAGCACGTAACATACTGAGTGAATGTGGGTAGAGAGGAAGACGGAGGGGCATGATTAAAATCACCAGAGATGACGAGGAGGGCATCTGGGTGTTGTGTCTGCAGCCTGCTTACTGCTGAGAGCAGGATATCACAGGGTGCCTCAGCGTTAAGATAAACTTGATAAGATGTAGCTTGCAAATCTGCTCAGTCCAGTGGAAGTACAGAGAATAAGATACCTACAATAAGATCACATTGAAATGTTTGAATGTATATAGCAGCCACTGATTTAATTTCGGGACAAAACATCTAAATAGATCTATGCTTCAGCATTTTTTTTTCCCATCACAGGGTAGAATGTCTGGGTTTCATGTTCTCTGTTTTGTTTGAGAGTTAGGGCAATCCTTAGGAGGCAGATTAGAGAAGGAGCAGAGGTAGATGTTAAAGTTAGATTTTCCATCACATTAATTTCATTTTGATTATTTAATTCCTTTTTGTGCATCTTTACAGTGGCCCATCTGTACAGGTATACACACCATTTTATGTAACACTGTATTGTTTGTGTTGTTTGCTTGTATTTTGCAATAGATACAGCATAATAAACGGCACTTCCCACTGCAATGACAAATTCCTTGTTTTTATCATGCAGGTTTGAGAACTTTAAAAAGAAAACATTGACTGATATCTATGTCTCAACTTGTTCACATACAAGTTCACATACTGTACAAGACAGACTGATGTGTCAATCACTCCTTCACTATTCCTCTTGTGTGACGTTGTCATTTCTCCATCAGAGGCCATGCCAATGGATACAGAGGTATATGAGAGTCCATACGCAGACCCAGATGAACTGAGAAGTTCTACTGTGGATCGCACCCAGCTCTTCTTGGAGGATGGAGAACTGGGCTCTGGAAACTTTGGTACAGTCATGAAGGGCATCTACAAGATGAGGAAGTATGCTAAATCACATCACATTACACCTGCATGCAAACAACACCACTCCTCCACTTGAGTTGCCCAGTAGTCATGATGCCATTATTATGGATTGTCAGACATCTGCAGACTTTACTACACCCTTGATATTATTGTCCTCATCATAAATCATACTCATGATTTACAGTAGTATTTTGAGCTTGGGAATAAAATTGGCAACATTTTAGCAAAGTAATTAAACAGTATAAAAGGAAAAAAACTACAATTGCAATAATTTAAGATATAACTGGCACAATCTCCCACGATAGGACTAAAAGGACCTTCTTAGACTGATAACCAATCATACTTCTTATAAATACCCTTAACATCATGAGGAACTATGAAAGCATTGACTCTGATGCCCAACAACAGGTCACAAAACTAATAATGGCATATCTCAGTTGATTCCTAAACTAACTTTACAAACTCAATTTTATCCTACATCAGACAGCCAATGATGACATGGCTGACATAGAAAGATGGAAAATAATTCCAATCTCCTTAAGTGGCCAAATTTTACAAGATCTCTGTAGCTTACTCTTTCCCAAACAACTCACATACCTTTTCTGCTTGTAGCTCTAACCATTGTAAATAAGACTGTACTTTTAAACAGGTAAGACAGAACAAGAATACAGTATATGTTACTCATTGGCTAATTCAATCCTCTGCCGCCTCTGCCATAGCTGTTCTGAATTTCATACCCTGCTAATGACAAAAATGCACAATGTATTAGTCTTTTTCTTTCTTTGTTTATGTATGTAGTGATGTAACTGGATGTGAGAGTATGTACTGTATGAATGGTAAATCTGCGTAAACAACCTTTATCTTACTTGTACACTCTGTATTTATAGTATTGATGTACAGACTCAGTTTGTGTACTTGTCTATCCTTATTTCATCCTAAACCCTGTATTGTGTTGCTGATTATGTTGTTGATCCTTGTTTGTGTCAATACAAACCAGGCGGCACAGTCATCCCAACACTTAACCTCCCTATGTATTAGGACAGAGAAGCCAGTTGCAGTCAAAATCCTGAAGAATGATGATAACAACCCATCAGTACGTGAGGAAATGCTGCGAGAAGCCAGCGTCATGCAGCAGCTAGACAATCCTTATATTGTCCGGATGATCGGTATCTGTGAGGCAGAAAACCTCATGTTGGTCATGGAGCTGGCTGAGCTGGGACCACTCAACAAGTTCCTGCAGCGAAACAAGTATGTACTCCAACTGGACCCTGATCTTTCTCTGGAATGAGGCATTTTGCTGACAATGCTTATTTGACATTTATACTAGGGACATCATGATGCACCCATGTTTGGTTTGAATTTGAGTAATCAGTGTATTTTCGTTCCCAGTGGCAAAGGACACAATTTCCTCTGTGGATGGACTGGACATGTCCCCCTCACTTTTCAAAATTTCATTTTTGACCCCTGAATTGAACATCAGTCAAAGATAAGGCAGTAAAGGAAAATGCTCTTTGTAATAAAGTTGAAATTGTATTCAACAGAAAGTTGATGGTACTGTATGATGAATAAACATCATACAGTACCAGGTCTCTATCAATGAAACTAAACATTATTTTAAATAGCAATGCAAAGATTTACATAGCATTTCCAATTTTTAACTTTTTTTAATACTACCATTATTATGAAAAGCATGACTACCAGTTTCATCATAATTTGTTGACTTCATTGTGTCCTCAAAAAACTGTCCTACTCATAGATTTATGCTTAGGCTCAGCCTTGGCCCCAACCCATATAGACGGTGTTCCTCCAAAATATTAAACTGAACTGAAATGTTGTTCGTTTCTAATGATAGCTGTGGTGGTTTGACATTTAAAAATGGCAGCAATTCTGAGATAGATAAGATTTCTGTCCATTTTTATTTCTGTTCTGAGTCAAGGGAAGTGGTCACTATAAATGACCTGTAGGTGTGAATATGGGGGTCTTTGTACGTGACTGTAGACTGATGAACTGTTCATGGAATCCTCAGGTCCGCGGGTCAACAGTAGAGTTAGCAGTGACAAGAACTGCAGTAAGCATTCCAAATTGGGAGAACTGGGAAAAATCACAGAAATAGATTTTTAAAAAATGGAAAGTTTATCAAAGTTTTAGTTCAGTTTAAGATGGTGGTGGTGACTATAATTCAAAGTTATTCACTCTTTATTGATAAACCAGTCTTTTTTCCAGTTGAGAAGCTGATCCATGTGAAATGTATGTTCAGAATTTAAGGCATCTCAAAAGATTATCTACGATCAACCTGTCACCCATCTCATTTTAGGTTTACAGTTAAAATAATTACAATAACAGTTACTCTAACAATTGATCATCTACAGGCAAACAACCATAAAGAACATCACAGAGCTGGTCCACCAGGTGTCTATGGGGATGAAGTACCTGGAGGAGCATAACTTCGTCCACAGGGACCTCGCTGCCAGGAACGTGCTGCTGGTCACGCAGCATTATGCCAAGATCAGTGACTTCGGCCTCTCCAAGGCTGTCGCCGAGGAGCAAAACTACTACAAGGTAACTGTTGACAGGGACAAACAGCAATGGATACAGCTTATTTGTTGTAGATCGAGCATTGATAGATCAGTCCATCCAGGCCCATTGCGCACCGGTGCATATCACATGACTTATTTCCAGCTCATTACAGCAAAATGGTAGTCAGAGTGAGGCAATATGGCTAAAGAATATCCTAATATTTATAAGCCTGTAAGAAAAGGTTTTATAAAATATTTTTTTAGATTTAATTCATTCAACATTATAAAGCTGTTTTGATAATGTTTTAGAAAAAAAAAGAATTAAAATAGAAATGTATTGTCACAATAACCAGGTTCCGGCTGAATGTCGGTGTAGCACTGCAACATACTGCTCTTTGTGACATCAAAGCAAGTTGTTCTAATGTTCCCTCATGTTCTCTCATTCCTAAAACACACTGACATTGATTATGGCTACTGGCATGACTGTAAACAACAACTGTTGACAAGGGTGGAACAATAAATAGTGTGCCTCACATGGGTGATTTTTCAGTATGTCTCCAGTTTATTGTAATCTTGGGGCAGGTCATTCTTCTTCATACACTAAAAGTCTTGGTGATCCACCGCAATGCATCCCTTTCATCTGTGCAGAAAGTAAATAAATGCTGAATTTTGTATCTCAAATTGCCATAAGCATATTGTAAACATCATCGGCCAGCAGTCCATCATAGTCAGTCAAAATAGAAGAATTGCACTTACTTGTCAACCAAAAGAAAAAAAAAAGAGAATATCTGACAGAATCCCCTCAGGCAGTCTGAGGCTGCAAAATGACCAACATAACATGAAATCACAACCACTGATGTTTTGTGTATGCCTCCTCCTCCAGGCCAAGGGTCATGGGAAATGGCCAGTGAAATGGTACGCTCCTGAGTGTATAAACTACTTCAAATTCTCATCCAAAAGTGATGTGTGGAGCTTTGGGGTGCTCATGTGGGAGGCCTACTCCTGTGGCCAGAAACCATACAAGGTTTGAACAATCTAACCAACCTGAGACATGACATTTTTAAATTTGTGGTCCACTTATGGTGGACACATTTTGTGCTATAGTGTAAAATGACTACTACTTCTGTCTCCACTGTCTACAAATTGTATTGACCTTTTGATTGTAAGTATCACAATCCTCTTAGGGACTAAGGTTATATAATGAGCACAAAAAGATTCACTACTTCTATGAAAGATTCCAGAGTATTCTGTATCAACTCAGCCATTTTGAATTCCTTTCTGAGGTATCTGAACGTATCACTGTTCACAGGGAATGAAAGGAAATGATGTCATGCAGATGATTGAAAGTGGAAAACGTATGGATGCCCCAGTGAACTGTCCAACAGAGATGTATGACCTCATGAGGACCTGCTGGACATACAAGTAAGTGACAAGTTGTCTCTAAGTAATCATAAGGTAGTGGTTAGATTAACAGCAGACTGTTTTACACCAGATAGGAATAATAAGGGGTGTGTTAGGAGACCTAATTTCTTGCTGTTTTCATGTCTTACAGGGTGGATGAAAGGCCTGGATTTACTGTTGTTGAGCCAAGACTACGAGAGTATTACTACGACATTGCACAGTGATTCTTCACATGGATGTTATGAGACTATGCAAACTATTGGTTGATGAGAAAAACTGCATTTAATCTTGTATGATTGACTAGAGATGGTTATGAATTATAAATTATGAATGCTGTTGTAACACATTGACTTCAAGTGGAGGATTCATTCTAACTTTTGAACATAGACCATAATTATGCAAATTACATTTATTTTATGACCTTTCAAACAATAGACAAATGAAAGTTGTAATAAACATATACAAGTCCAGCTTATTCTACGAACAAATATTCATGTTACAGCTAACAAACTACACAACTGATTCATTTGGTAGATGTGTTTCATATGGAGCACCTGAGTGGCCATAATAATTCGTTCCCACGTTTTTATTCATTTGTGCGCATAAGTGACAAGACCAGCCTTGTTTATGAGAGTAATGGGAAACGTAAATTCTGAATTTAGACTAACTTTGTTGTCAAGCATAGAGGCTGTATTATGTGTAGCTCCGGTTGTCTGTATTTTCTTGCAGTTGCTTTGTAAAACAAACAGCCAGCGGCAGTTCTGATACAGCGGATTGTGAGCTGTAGTAGTTTCCGCAGTAAACACACCGACCTCTTCGGCTGTCGCAGTCCCTCCTGCCCGGCCTGCTGCAGCTCCTCTCGGCTGCCCATCCGCACACACCGAGCACTTCTTTGCCTCGTTCTCTAGGCCCCACTGGTCGAATTAATCAGAACGTGGGAACATTTTTTTTCTCTGGCCACTCCAGGGCTCTGTAGTTTCATACTGTTAAGTGCATTATATGTATTATAGCTGCACCATTGCAATGTCATTATAGTTAAAAGATAAATCCTTGAATGAAGGTCTGATGTTTTCAGTGTGTTGGAGAGATAGGACTGGGGTTATCAGTTGTGGGTGTTTCTGTACTTGCATATGAATAAATTCCATCACTGTGACTCATGACTAATGCTAAAACCTGTCAGTATTATACAAAGTTAGTGTCCAGGAGATCCACTGATATTTAAAATATGTAAGAGTAGAGTTACTCTGAAAAAAGACAGAGGCATTGTTAGAGTTTCAAGCTTTTGGTTTTACTTTAAAATGGGAGCAGATGTCAGGAAACATCAGCTAACAAAATGGACTGAAGTTCATGATAAAATTGTGTTCACAACAACCATCTAGGAACACCAAGATGGACTGTTGTCTGGCGAACAAAATCCTAAAAAGATCTCTAATAAATTAAGAATCTCATCATCAATCTCAAGATGTCAACTATTGACATATATATGAGATTGTTCTTCAAAAGTAAATTCTTCAAAAGTATTCAAAAGTTCTGTTGTATATCACTTTACGGTGGCCTCTAAGGACAAAACATGCAGAAATGCATTTCTCTTAATGCCCCTTTAACAACCTTTTTTTTTTTTTTTTTACCAAACGTTAAACCCCCTCAGTCTTTTGTTGTTTTAAATATCCTAAACATTTTTTTCCAGAGAACTGCAGCAGGATATAAGAATGTCTTTTTAACCATGGAAGTCCTAGTTGAGCTGCCTCATGTTGCAAAATTATGGTTCTTAAAAAATGATTGCTGAAAAAACTGAAATAGTTGGCTAAGTAAACCGGAACTGCATATTTTAACACTTTTAACAGACTTAATGTGAATAATTCTTCATTCAATTCAGAAAAAACAGATTGAAAATGTGCTGAGTCTGAGCTGAGATGTGTGTGGGGAGGTC
This sequence comes from Macquaria australasica, assembly GCA_005408345.1. Classification (NCBI taxonomy): domain Eukaryota; kingdom Metazoa; phylum Chordata; class Actinopteri; order Centrarchiformes; family Percichthyidae; genus Macquaria; species Macquaria australasica. The sequence goes on from SEMN01001277.1 coordinate 66,028, forward strand.
ATTTGGATACAACCCTATTAAGCTTACACTGATCAGCCATAACATTATGACCACCTGCCTAATATTGTGTAGGTCCCCCTTTTGCCGCCAAAACAGCCATGACCCGTCGAGGCATGGACTCCACTAGACCTCTGAAGGTGTGCTGCGGTATCTCGCACCAAGACGTTAGCAGCAGATCCTTTAAGTCCTGTAAGTTGCGAGGTGGGGCCTCCATGGATCTGACTTGTTTGTCCAGCACATCCCACAGATGCTCAATTGGATTGAGATCTGGGGAATTTGAACTTGTTGTCGTGTTCCTCAAACCATTCCTGAACCATTTTTGCAGTGTGGCAGGGTGCATTATCCTGCTGAAAGAGGCCACTGCCATTAGATAATACTGTTTCCATGAAGCGGTGTACTTGGTCTGGTGGTACGTGTCAAAGTAACATCCACATGAATGGCAGGACCCAAGGTTTCCCAGCAGAACATTGCCCAAGGCATCACATTGCCTCCGCCAGCTTGCCTTCTTCCCATAGTGCATCCTGGTGCCATGTCTTCCCCAGGTAAGCGACGCACACGCACCCGGCCATCCACATGATGTAAAAGAAAACGTGATTCATCAGACCAGGCCACCTTCTTCCATTGCCCCAGTTCTGAAGCTCGTGTCCATTGTAGGCACTTTCGGCGGTGGTCGGGTCAGCATGGGCATCCTGACCGGTCTGCGGCTACGCAGGCCCATACGCAACAAACTGCGATGCACTGTGTGTTCTGACACCTTTCTATCAGAACCAGCATTAACTTTTTCAGCAATTTGAGCTACAGTAGCTCTTCTGTTGGATCGGACCACACGGGCCAGCCTTCGCTCCCCACACGCATCAATGAGCCTTGGCCGCCCATGACCCTGTCGCTGGTTCACCGGTTTTCCTTCCTTGGACCACTTTTGGTAGGTACTGACCACTGCAGACTGGGAACACCCCACAAAAGCTGCAGTTTTGGAGATGCTCTGACCCAGTCGTCTATCCATCACAATTTGGCCCTTGTCAAAGTTGCTCACATCCTTACGCTTACCAATTTTTCCTGCTTCCAACACATCAACTTCGAGGACAAAATGTTCACTTGCTGCGTAATATATCCCACCCACTGACAGGCGCCATTGTAACGAGATAATAAATGTTCTTCACTTCACCTGTCAGTGGTCATAATGTTATGGCTGATCAGTGTATTTGAGCAGTCAAAAGTTTGTTTTTGATGAGTTGTGGAAAACTGCTATACCAGCAGGTGGCAGCAGTGTCAAAGTGACATTACACTGAGGCCTTAGAGAGAATATTTAATGTTGCACTAACTTCTGGGCTGCTCTCCAAGCCAAGCGTTTAGTCTTTTTACAGTGAGTGCAGAGTGCTTTCAGTGCTGTGGCCTCAGTTCTGGATATTTTCTCAGCTTAATGAGATATACCAACAACAAAACAATTACCAGAGTTTTCCCAAAATGAAGGGTAACATTTATTATTATTAATTAATTGTCACACGAGCAGGAAGATTTTAAATTATTAATATATGATAAAAAAAATAATAATGTGCCAAAATGCCATGATCTACAGTCTGAAATGTCTTTCATGACCAACATGACAATGCCAAAGAGCTTTCCCTCATCAACCTTCTACCTGATACGGTCGGTTAGATAGGTTTCATTGTAGAGGGATGTTCTAACCTGACTGTAATGGCTAGACATGTACTTTTTAATCTGTTCAAACTGAAACTGGCCAACTGTTTAATGTCTAATTTGTTGCCTTTTTTATGAAGTGGAATTATTGGAGCACTCTTTAATTGTTTTGGGACCCTACTTTGCTCTATAGACAGATTCATTATATATGTTATTTGTGGAGCAAACATTTCAGTCGAATCTCTGCCAAAGCCAGTGACTTTATTGTCTGTTAAAAGTAAAGAAGCAAGGTAGTATCCCACAAAGGCAATAGGGGGTGTTGCTTTCACCCAAACATGGCTTTATTTTCAGTTCTGCTGGTGTAGAAATCCTTCAACTGGTTCTGAGGTTTCCCACTTGGGCACACTGCAGTGTTTTTACAGATACAACTGAGATGCCCAAACCTGGATGCTAAAGGGGCCCTGTGGCGTTTTTTTGTAAAAAAAACAAAAGTTATGTTCACATCCTTGAGGTTTAACAAACGTGTTGAGTGCATTTCCTTCCTACTTTTAAAGGATTTTAAATCCAGCATTGTTTACAGCCATGTTTATTACCTTGGAATCTTCTTCTTAACGGTTGGCACATTGCAGCATATCTTGGCGTGTACCCACCACCTGTTGATCAGTGGAATAGCTGATACCATTGGTAGGACTGTGTACCGTGTCACCCACGTGCACAGGGTTTATACGTTGTAAGTAACATCTTAATATACAGCTTAAAATCATACAAACAAATTACATGACTAAGGGCATTATCCTAAATCATAAAGATTCTGTTAATAAGAAATTGATGGAGGCAGTCAATGGTAAAGGAATGGTTTCTAAATTGTATAAATGATGCCACACCACTTATAACTACTGTACAACCATTACATCACAGTGGGAGAAAGATGTAGAGGTGTCTCTCACTACAGATCAATGGGAAAAGATTTTGCAATGTTCAAATTACTTATCAAATTGTGTGAGGTACAAAGTTATTCAGTTAAAAATGTTATTTAGGTCATATATAACTCCACAAAGAATTTAAAAAAAATGAATCGAAATGTTTTGGATTTATGTTGGCATGGCTGTGGCTAATGCATCAATAATGGAACTGCTCAGCAGTAAAAAGATTTTGGGCTGATTTTATAAATTCAGTTAGTGATATAAGTTAAACTGTTAATTCAGTCAGTGATATAAGTTAAACTGTTAATTGTAACTAGGTTTGCTCTGCACTCTCTGCATTGGGGTATTTTTGGGATAGTGGTGCTGGCACCTGACCTTGTGTGGGGTCCCCAGGCTAGTGCCCATTCTTGATCGTGAGAGTGAATAGTTGTCTGTCTCTGTGTCAGCCCTGTGATTCACTGGCGACCTGTCCATTATGACCTGCTTCTCACCCAATGTCAGCTGGGATTGGCTCCAGCCCCCCCACGACCCTCTGAGGATAAGCGGTATAGATAATGGATGGATGAATGGACTTGTACTTTTCCTACTACGACAAGTCAAAATGTCTGTGGAGGTGAAGGGAATTTAGTTTGTGGTGCTAACAGCAATGAATGTGAGATGTGCATTTTTCCAAACAGGGTCCCTGTCACTAAGGATAATCCACAGACATCATTACTTTCTACCAAAGAAATCGATTGCACAACTGAACTGAAGCTAAACATTACAAAGTTTTAAACCTTTTACTGCAATATATATATATATAACCTTCAGTGGCATTTAAGGCTCAAAACCACCTGTTGAGAAACTGTTAAAACACAAACAGCCCCTGTGCATGGCCAGGGAGGAAGAACCACATGTCCCAGACTGGGCTGAACTGCGGTGACAAAAACTGTTCCTAAAAAAATTAACCAAAGAATACTGCAAAGAAAAAACGCTGTGAAGTATGCCGTTACAGTTATACCTTCGACGCTTCCCATGAGAAGCGGCTGGGGTTCAGGCCTCCAGCACTGGGGAACCGGTCTTTCTTTACGCAACCTTGACTTGTGGTGGGATTCTCCCCGGCTTATTGCTGGGACATCTGCCGGAAGGAGGCCAGCCACAGTGGGGATGTGCAGTCTGATGTCAGCCTCTGTGCAGCAGCAGCATGAAGCCACAGGACAGGCATGCACGCAACCGCTGGCCAGGGCCTCAACAGTCTGTTCACAGGCTCGCAAACACACACACACCTACTACTTATATCCTCATGATAACCCTGACCCTACCATCAGCACTGCATGCCTAACTTCAACCTGACAGAAACCGGATTCTATCCTGAACAAAATCCTAATCAGTGTAGAAAAACATGGCTGGAGCCTATGTTGTTGTCACCCACAGGTAGACTGGAGATTGGGTTTACCATGCACCGCTGTCTTTCACCCTATGTGGAATGGACTTTTTGATCAATCTTCAATTTCAGTCTTGAGGTTAAAATAAATAATAAAAAAATAAAACAGATAAAATTGAAAACAGAACCTAAGTCCTTACACAGAAACAAAATAATGACCAGTGTCAAAAACAGATTATAGCAGTAACTGAAAAAGGTGACAGCTAAAGTCAGAGCTTATTACTCCTACTCACAAAACAAAAATTAACAATAAAAAAATTAGTTATGCATAAACATACACATATACATAGTACACACATACATACATGCATGTATGTGTATACAGTATGTACTTTATATACAGAGTATATAATATATACTCATACATACATACATACATGCATATATGTGCGAACATGCTCATATATGCACATATATACTTTTCATACATGCATATACACACATTGAGATATGGAGACGTATATACACATTGAAACACTGAATCAGTGTGTGATAAATTATTCTGAACTTAAGGTCAACTTACTAGCTTTTCCTGGAGGGTCCTGTATCTCATGGGCTTCTTCAGTAAATGTTTAATGAGAAACAGCCAAAAACTCTGGAAAAAGACAGTAAGTGAACTTTGATATCTACTCACCCATGTCCTTATAAATTCCAGTCATTTCTAGATAATGTCTCCAGTAATGTCAAGAAAGACCAATTTAAAGCTTTGTGTGATGATCAAATCACTATTGCTGAAATCAGGGAAAGTATCAAAGATAAAGATAACTGCTCCCCAGTGAATTCTATAAGGCCTTCAGTGAAGAGCTAGCTCCATTCCTTCTCTCAGAAATTATTGAATCATTAAGAAAAAAAACTACCTGCATCACTCAACAAATACGATTTGTTTGTTTCGGTGAATTTTTTTATGTAGTCCAAACACTATACAATGGATGCATGGATTTCAGCTTTGGGGAGAAAATCTACAATTTGTCAGCTGACAATGTGCATTGAACATTTCTCTGTTGTATCTGGTTTGAAGATGAATACCAAGAAATCAGTCTTTTTCCCACTTTTTGTAATTTGTGTCATATACATGACATAGAGGTAAAAGATACTGTGGTGGAAATCTGAAAATAAAGAGTCACCAAAGTCTTTGGAGTATTTATTTAGCTTTCTGCAGGAAGGACCCACTGATGTGCACTCAACGGGTGCCACAGTCAAGAGAGGGCCAAAGAAGTGTTGTTACATCGTCTTTATAGAGAAATCTTACGTTCGAAGGTCGGGCTATCTACTGTTTGCAGCTGCATGCAGGTTCACCTCAGTTGCCCACACACTAAGATACTGTCTCATATTTGGGGATTACACTTTGTAAAGATGAAACAAATACGTACAAAATTGAATTTTGACCCAATTATTATTCAAATCAAAACCAGGTTCAATATTTGGTTATTGAGAGATTTATCATTACAAAGAAGAATTCTTTTATCACAGACTGAAGGCCTTTCAAAGTCTGTATATGCATCACTTTCTTTATATATGTCAACTGAAATTTATAAAGTACTTAATTCACAATTATTGAATTTCATCTGGAAGAATAAACCTTAAAACTTAAAAAGAGATATTTTGTATAACAAAGATAATGGGGGCCTGGAAGTTTTAGATTATGAAACACTTAATAGCTTTAAAATAAATTGGCCTATAAAATTCTTAAATAACAAAACAGCATATGGAACACCTTTCCCACTTATTTAGTAATGTTGGTGGGATTGAATTTCTTCTTTCTCTCTCTCTCTCTCTCAACCCAACCGGTCGAGGCAGATGACCCAGAGCCCGGTTCTGGTTCTGCTCGAGGTTTCTGTCTGTTAAAAGGGAGTTTTTCTTTGCCACTGCCGCCTACTGCTGCTCATGGTGGGAATTGTTGGGTCTCTGTAAATATAAAGAGTCGATAACTTTGTTATGATATGGCACTATATAAATAAAACTTAATTGAATTAAATTGAATGTAACTATTCCATAGACAAATCACCTATTAAACTAGCTAATTTTCACAAACAGGCACTATTAGCATGGACCTTGGCCTATAAGCACAACTTCTCTCCACACAGATACTATATATAGAACAACAAAGATATTCAGTTTGAACACAGAACTCTGTTCATCCAGAAATGGTTTGACAACATCACTCAAGTTCAGCAACTTTTGAATATAGATGGGTTATTATTGTCTTATGGTGAATTCTGAAAAAGTTTGAATTACCTGTTATGCAAAAAGAATATGTCTTGGTGTTTGATGCTATTCCAAAAGGTGCTATTGTGAGTTAAGTCAGTAAAATGAAAGAGATTTAATTTTTTATTTAAAATTTTACATAGAATATATCCTGTGAAGTACATTCTGGAAAGGTTTAAACTGAATATTAATTATTTTGATTTCTGTGGTCCAAACAAAGAAACAATGTCTCACTTATTTTTCCATTGTATGTATTACAAAATATTTTGGATTGATATGCAAAACTTTCTATCTAGAAAAACAGGTCACATGGTCATGATTTATGGCAGTGATATTTTAACTCAATGGACAAAATGTTAGCTTTTTATCCAACTGTTTATAATTGTTGGCAAATTCAATATACATGAAATGAACCAATAGAAAACCGAACTATCTTATTTCTAATGGATATTAACCTCTATTACAATTCTCTAGTCAAGATGAAAAAACACCCAAACAATATTTGAATCATAAAAAATTATCGACCGTTACTCAATTATTAATCTGTACCCCTTCATTTTTTCCCCTCCTCCTATGTATTGTTTTATTGAATGTAAAAAGCTTCTTGCACAATTCCTTTACCCTTTTAAAAAAAAAAATTGTCATAACTGAATTCCCTGGCACTTTCTTTCCTCTTTTTGTTCTTTAAACTTGTTTGTTACTGTTGTTTGAATTTAAACTGTTATCAATAAAGTTTTTTTTTTAAAATACTTCCAAAACCTTCAAAATAAAATAATTTCAACTTGTGGTCAAAAAAAAAAGAAAAAAAAAACCTTTAATAACTTTGTTTCTCAAAAATAAAAGACTAATATTTATTTGTTGTTTGTCTTGGAGGTCTGTTTTTAGAAAATACAAATACAAAGGATAATTAGATAATAAATACTTGAACACAATTAATAATGGAGTTGGTGAAAGATTTACACTTTGCATGTGGGATGTTTTTAATCAGTGATTCCGTTGTGGCTTCCAGCATACTAGAGAAATAAACTTTTTCTGCTGGCCTACATTTTCAGAATGGTGCTGGATATTCTATTTGTGACAGTTTTCTCCGCTATGTTTTGACGAGTATAGATCTGATGGTATCAGGGGCAGCTCATGGAGCTTCTGGAGCTAGTGTTTGCACTCTGAGCTGACAGACATTTCAATTATTGTTATGGTTTGAATTGAGAACTGCTTCAATAATCCAAATCAATACTCAAATAATGTTCTGATAATACACCCCCAGATTTTATTTCCCGAAAGTCACAACAGAGCGCTCTAGCCCAGCAATGCATGCATAGTACTAAGTTATCAGTTTCCACCAGATTTTACCTTTTACTCTTGAGCTTACTGCATGTGAGGGATTCCAATCCCCATTTATGAACAATATGGCTCAACATACTGTATCTCAGCCAGACACCATAGAACTGCAGGAAAAAGATTATGGCAACCTGACGTCATCAAGAAATGATCTGCAAGTTTTATTTACAACTGTGTGATATAGTCTCATGCTCTCTGGATGTTCCACTCTGAAGGAGTCTCACAGGCTCACTTCACTTTCTAAAATAACATATCACCTCCACTGTGGCAGATTCATTCAATTCAATTCAATTCAGTTTTATTTATATAGCGCCATATCATAACAAAGTTATCTCAGGGCACTTTTTCGAATAGAGCAGGTCTAGACCGACTCTTTATATTTACAGAGACCCAACAGTTCCCACCATGAGCAAGCACTATGCGACAGTGGCAAGGAAAACTCCCTTTTAACAGGTAGAAACCTCGAGCAGAACCAGGCTCAAGGTGGGCGGTCATCTGCCTCGACCGGTTGGGTTGAAGGGGGAAGGGGGGAGCGGGAGAGAGAGAGCAGGAGGAAAGAGAACATGCAGCAGCTCAATACAGCATAGATATGGTAATGGCATTGATGTTAACACCAACGGAAACAACACTAAGAGCAACATTATAATAGTAATACTAATAACAACAGCAACAACAGCAATAGCATCAGCGGGTGCAGAGCAGGAGCACGGGGGCAGCAGGCGGCAGCAACCACAGACGAACTCCCCACAGCTCAGGGCAAGCACCTGCAGAAAGCAACAGAGGAGGAGAGAGAGAGGGAGAGAAAGCACACAACTCGGGGAAGAAGTTGGATAATAACAAGCATTGATGGGATATGAGGGCGTACAGATGGAGAGGAAGAGGAGGAGAAAGGAGCTCAGTGCATCATAGGAAGTCCCCCGGCAGTCTAGGCCTATAGCAGCATAACTTCTCTCCTCTCTCTCTTTCTCTCCTCTCTCTCTCTCCCTCCCCTCACTAACCCTACTACAGTGTTCTACCTGGAAACTGTCAATCTGAGTTCTGTGTTGCGCCTGCTGCCCCACAAGCTGATAACAAACGCTGTTGTTGTTGACCGACAGTATTGCTGTTGCCAATGTTGTTTCGTCCCGGTCGACATCATGCCGACCACCCATATTCACGCTCAACGTGACCCGGCTTTGCTGTGCATATTTACTGCTTACCGCCACCAACCTGCCATTTCCCCTTCAGCCCGATTAGAACGAATGACGCGCAGCGAGCGCACCAGTTTCTACGCACCAGAAGGTTTTACCTGGGCCAAGAGGTTTTCGCCCCTTGCTATTAGCGAATAACGGCACCGTGGTGAACTGGCACGGGTCGCCGAAAATATGGAAGTGGGTCTGGGCTTTATACTGTTGAAGAGACACGGCAATAACTTTGTTGTGTTGTGGCTCGCCATAAATGAGCTGGTGACCAGTGGCAGGGGGAAGCAAAGGGGTTAGCGCAGGTCATTTTACTATAAGCTTTATCAAAGAGGAAAGTCTTAAACCTACTCTTAAATGTGAGGAGGGTGTCTGCCTCCCGTACACAAACTGGGATCTGGTTCCACAGGAGAGGAGCTTGATAGCTGAAGGCTCTGGCTCCCATTCTACTTTTAGAGACTCCAGGAACCACAAGGAACCCTGCATTCTGGGAGCGCAGTGCTCTAGTGGGGTAATAGGGTACTATGAGCTCTTTAAGATATGATGGTGCCTGACCATTTAGGGCTTTGAAGGTGAGGAAAAGGATTTTAAATTCTATTCTGGATTTTACAGGGAGCCAGTGTAGAGAAGCTAATATTGGAGAAATATGTTCTCTTTTTCTGGTTCTTGTCAGTAAACGTGCCGCAGCATTCTGAATCAGCTGGAGAGTCTTAAGGGATTTATTGGGGCAGCCTGATAATAGAGAGTTGCAATAGTCCAGCCTAGACGTAACAAATGCATGGACTAGTTTTCTGCATCTTTTTGAGATAGGATGTGCCTGATTTTTGCAATGTTACGTAAATGAAAAAGGCAGTTCTTGAAGTTTGTTTTATGTGGGAGTTAAAGGACATATCCTGATCAAAGATAACTCCAAGATTCCTTACGGTTTCGCTGGAGGCCAGGGCAATGCCATTTAGAGAAACTATATCTTTAGATAATGTGTTTCGAAGGTGTTCGGGGCCAAGTACAATAACTTCGGTTTTGTCTGAGTTTAACATCAGAAAATTGCAGGTCATCCAGGCCTTTATGTCCTTAAGGCATGCCTGAAGTTTAGCTAATCGATTGGTTTCATCTGGCTTGATCGATAAATACAATTGGGTATCATCTGCATAACAATGAAAATTTATGGAGTGCTTCCTAATAATATTGCCTAAAGGAAGCATATACAAGGTAAATAGAATTGGTCCAAGCACAGAACCTTGTGGAACTCCGTGACTAACTTTGGCGTGCATAGAGGATTCATCATGAGCGTGTACAAACTGATAT
>SEMN01001278.1:0-75999 GCA_005408345.1 Macquaria australasica
CATTTAGGGCTTTGAAGGTGAGGAGAAGGATTTTAAATTATATTCTGGATTTTACAGGGAGCCAGTGTAGAGAAGCTAATATTGGAGAAACCGTTCCGGCGCCGCTGTGGGTGGCAGCCTGTTGCAGCAGCTCCCGTTCGCGGTTTGACTTTTTTCAGTTTAATCATGAAGTTCATTAGTTCTCTTTTTATTCTGTTTTTTAGTATTGTATTGTATCTTTCTTTTAGTACTTAGTGTTGCTGCTTTTTGACGTCTTTGGCGTTTTTGGACATGTTTTTTGGCCATTATGGTAACAAGACTGCTGATGCCCTTAGAGACCGCGTCCTTAGTTACCGCTGGCAGCCATGGTGATTCCACTGTTTACACCAGGGATCAGCTGTTAGCTCTCCGTAACACAGCGGTGCTACCACCTGGGGAGAGACCTGATGTGCCCCGAGAGCTTAGGAGGAGGAGACGGGGAAGCCGAGCGGGGGCTCAGCGCCGCGCCAGGAGAAGACGTTACACACCCGTCCTCCCATCGATCATCATGGGGAATGTAAGATCTATCACCAATCCCGGCATCAGAGGGAATACCGGGAGTGTAGCATCATGCTATTGACGGAGACTTGGCTAACTACGCAAACTCCGGATACGAACGTTTCGATGAATGGCTTCCATCTACTTCGGGCGGACAGGACGATGGAGAGCGGTAAGAGGAAGGGAGGAGGGCTGGCAGTGTTTGTTAATGACAGATGGTGTAACCCTGGGCACATCACTGTTAAAGAGCAAACCTGCGACAAGAACATTGAACTGCTAGCTGTTAGCATGAGGCCAAACTATCTACCGAGGGAATTCTCGCATGCCATCGTGATGGTAGCTTACATCCCCCCCTCTGCCAATGCTGATGCAGCCTGTGATATCCTGCTCTCAGCAGTAAGCAGGCTGCAGACACAGCACCCAAATGCCCTCCTCGTCATCTCTGGTGATTTTAATCATGCCCCTCCGTCCTCCTCTCTACCCACATTCACCCAGTATGTTACGTGCCATACCAGAGACAACAGAATACTGGACTTGTGTTATGCCAACACCAAGGACGCATACATCTCATTGAGTCTCCCCCCCCTGGGCAGATCTGATCACAACCTTGTGCATCTCAGGCCTGTCTATAGACCTCTTGTGCGCAGGCTGCCTGCTGTCCCACGCACAGTGAAGAAGTGGTCTAACAGAGCAGAGGAGGCCTTGAAGGACTGTTTTGACACTACTGTATGGGACATTTTTAGTGACGCTCATGGGGAGGATATTGACAACCTCACAGACTGTCTGACAGATTACATAAACTTCTGTGTGGAAAATACCATCCCCACTAGGACTGTGCGTTGTTTCGCCAACAATAAACCCTGGATCACTCCTGATATTAAGGCTCTCCTCAAGGAAAAAAAGAGAGTTTTTTTATCGGTTAACAAGGAGGAGTTAAAGAGTGTCCAGCGAGAGCTGAGGAGGAGGATCAGGGAGGGGAAAAACAGCTACAGGATGAAGTTGGAGAGTCAGCTGCAGCAAAATAACACCAGAGGAGTTTGGAGGGGCCTTAAAACCATCTCGGGCCATATGGACTCCAAGCCCCGGCCTGTGGGGGATCAGAAGTGGGCAGATGACCTAAACGCATTCTTTAACAGATTCGATCAGGCATCTACCCCTCCCCCTGCACTGTCCCCCCTACAACCATCATCACCATCTACCCTCCCTGCCTGCAGCCCCCCCGCTCCCTCATCTCACCACTCACCACTCACCACTCCACACAGCCCTCAGCTTACAGCCACTTCATACAGCTACACCACAGTCGGGGCTGGGCCCATCTCCCCATTTCACACCCGCAAACACCTCCCTTTCAGCCCCCCTACCCCCTACAAGCTCAACCGGACTGTTCCTCACAACATCTCAGGTGAGAAACGAACTGAGGAAGATGAGGGTAGGAAAGGCGGCGGGCCCAGACGGCATCAGCTCCAGACTTCTGAAGTCCTGTGTGGACCAGCTGTGTGGGATTGTTGAGCACCTGTTCAACCTGAGTCTGAAGCTGGGGAGGGTGCCAAAACTGTGGAAAACATCGTGTCTGGTTCCTGTGCCGAAGACCCCTCACCCCAAGGACCTCAATGGCTACAGGCCAGTGGCATTGACCTCATCTGATGAAGACCCTGGAGAGACTGGTCCTTGTCCACTTGCGTCCGCTGGTGAGCCCATGTATGGACCCTCTGCAGTTTGCCTACCAACCCCGCATTGGGGTGGATGATGCTGTCATTTACCTACTTCACACATCCCTCTCTCACCTAGAAAAAGCTGGAAACACTGTGAGGATCATGTTTTTTGATTTCTCCAGTGCTTTTAACACCATCCAGCCCAGAATTCTGGGGGACAAGTTGGAGCACGCTGGGGTGGACCATCACCTGGCAGCATGGATCCTGGACTACCTCACAAACCGGCCACAGTATGTGAGGTTACAGGACTGTGTGTCTGACACACTTCTCTGCAGCACAGGGGCTCCACAGGGAACCGTTCTGGCGCCTTTCTTGTTCACCTTATACACAGCGGACTTCACCCATAACACTTCGAACTGTCACCTGCAGAAGTTCTCTGACAACTCTGCCATCGTCGGCCTCATCACCAACGGGGATGATAGGAAGTACAGAGAACTGACCCAGGGCTTTGTGGGTTGGTGTCAACAGAACCGCCTCCAGATCAATGCGGGTAAAACCAAAGAGCTCGTAGTGGACTTTGGCAGGCACAAACTCCCTCCACCTACACCAGTGAACATCCAGGGAACGGACATTGAGATTGTGAGATCGTACAAGTATCTGGGTGTTCACTTGAACAACAAACTGGACTGGTCAGACAATACGGACGCTCTGTTCAAGAAGGGACAGAGCCGTCTCTTTTTGCTCAGGAGACTAAGGTCTTTTGGAGTGCAGGGGGCGCTCCTGAGGACCTTCTATGAATGGTGGCATCAGCCGTCTTGTATGGGGTGGCATGTTGGGCCAGTGGCATCTCTTCCAGGGATAGGAAGAGACTGGACAGACTGATTAAGAAGGCCAGCTCTGTCCTTGGATGCCCTCTGGACCCAGTGGAGGTGGTGGGTGGCAGGAGAATGGTGGCCAAGCTATCATCACTACTGGAGAACACTTCCCACCCCCTACATGTCACTCTATCAGCACTGGGTAGCTCCTTCAGCGACCGGCTGCTCCACCCTCGGTGTCTGAGGGAGAGGTATCGTAGGTCCTTTCTGCCTGCTGCTGTCAGACTCTATAATCAGTACAACTCCCGGTAATCTACATTGACTGTCAATAAGCAGACTGTTCACTACTTTACTTCATCTGCTGCTGTGCATTATCTTAATACATTTTTTTATTTTATTCATGATGTTATTACTTCATCTGTTGCTGTGTAATACTTTCATGTACATGTATATTATATATGTGCAATATTTTTATTTTTATCTTATCTATTGTTCATACTTACAAATGCACTCAGTCACACTATTATTATTACTGTCTTTGCTGTGTACAGGACTATTTTTCTATTTATTTTTATTGTATTTTATTATATTTTATTATTGTATTTCTATATATGACACTTTGTTCTGGCTGTTGTAACGCTGAAAATTTCCCAGCTGTGGGACAATTAAAGGCTTATCTTATCTTATCTTATCTTATCTTATCTTATCTTATATGATCTCTTTTTCTGGTTCTTGTCAGTAAACAGCAGCATTCTGAATCAGCTGGAGAGTCTTAAGGGACTTATTGGGGCAGCCTGATAATAGAGAGTTGCAATAATCCAGCCTAGATGTAACAAATGCATGGACTAGTTTTTCTGTATCTTTCTGAGACAGGATGTGCCTGATTTTTGCAATGTTACGTACGTGAAAAAAGGCAGTTCTTGAAGTTTGTTTTATGTGGGAGTTAAAGGACATATCCTGATCAAAGATAACTCCAAGATTCCTTACGGTGTCGCTGGAGGCCAGGGCAATGCCATCTAGAGAAACTATATTTTTAGATAATGCGTTTCGAAGGTGCTCGTGGCCAAGTACAATAACTTCGGTTTTGTCTGAGTTTAACATCAGAAAATTGCAGGTCATCCAGGTTTTTATGTCCTTAAGGCATGCTTGAAGTTTAGCTAATTGATTGGTTTCATCTGACTTGATCGATAAATATAATTGGGTATCATCTGCATAACAATGAAAATGAATGGAGTGCTTCCTAATAATATTGCCTAAAGGAAGCATATATAAGGCAAATAGAATAGAATTGGTCCAAGCACAGAACCTTGTGGAACTCCGTGACTGACTTTGGCGTGCATAGAGGAGGCAGCTATCTGTCTGTCTGTCTGTCTGTCTGTCTGAGGAGCTGAGAGGACAGTGGCCAGACAAACTGTCTTCACCAGGCTGACTGTCTATTCCATGAGTGGAGTGAATGTCAAAAACACTTTGTCTGCGGGCTGGCCTTGAGAATCAAAATAATTATATACAATGGAATGCAATGTGTTGTTTTGATGTGTATTATTTTTATTTGTCTTGAAAGACTTGTTATATGTCTTGTTTTATATGTTATGTTTTGTTGTGTGTGGATCCCAGGAAGAGTAGCTGCTACATTAGTAATGGGGATCCAAATAAAGAATAAATATCAATACAGAGTACATCTATAGAACATATTCAGTTCAACTTTTGCACTCCCCCAGTGGTGGTATCAAAACTCACACGGTAGCAGACAAGGTTTCTTTATTTTTCAATGTATTTATTCATTATACAGTAATTAAGCACTTTTTTAAACACTAAGTGGTGAGTTTTTGTAGTTTGTTTCTTTGACAAAATATGAGGATGACAGCATTAAGCTAAATGATATTACTACTCACAGTTTCCCAAGCCTGACCATCACTCGCCTGACCATCACTACCAACCAGGTGAACAGGGAATTGAGGAGGCTCCACCCAGGCAGAGCTGCTGGCCCTGATGGAGTTAACCCCAGGGTGCTGAAAGGGTGCGCTCAACAGCTGGCTGGCATTCTTTGCCAGGTCTTCAACCTCTCCCTGGATGTGCAGAGGGTGCCCTCACTATGGAAAACATCATGCATCAATCCAGTGTGTAAGAGGGGATGCACCAGTGCTTTCAATGACTTTAGGCCGGTGGCATTGACCTCTCACATAATGAAAATCTTTGAGAGGCTGGTCCTGCAGCACCTGAGGTCGCTGGTGGCTGACTCTCGGACCCCTTACAGTTCGCTTAGCAGGCGAACCTTGGCATGGATAATGCCATCATGTACCTACTGCACAAGGCTTACTCTCACCTGGAGAGACCCAGGTGCACGGTGAGAATAATGTTTTTTGACTTTTCAAATGCATACACACCATTCAGCCACTCCTGCTTGCAGAGAAGCTTACAGCCATGAAGGTGGACTGTGCCCTGGTATCCTGGATTACTGACTATCTCACCTGCAGACCGCAGTTTGTCTGGCTCCAGAGCTGCCAGTCAGACCTCTGGGAAAGTAACACAGGCACACCCCAGGGAACTGTTCTATCTCCCTTCCTGTTTTCCCTCTACACTTCTGAATTCAGATTCAGTTCTGGACCTATTCATCTTCAGAAATTATCTGATGATCCATTGTCAACTGCATCACTGGGGACAATGAGGATGAGTATAGGAGTCTGGTGGAGAGATTCATTGGTTGGTGTAAAATCAACCACCTGCAGCTAAACATCAGTAAGACAAAAGATCTGGTAGTGGACTACACCTATCACCATTCAGGGTAAGGTGGTGGGTGTGGTGGAGTCATACAAGCACCTCAACAACAAACTGGACTGGTCGGACAACTGTGGTGACCTCTATAGGAAGGGACAGAGCAGACTGTACTTCCTGAGGAGGCTCATGTCATTCGATGTGGCTGCTCTGCATGTTCTATGAAACAGTGGTGGCCAGTGCACTCTTCTTTGCTGTAGTAATTCACAGACAAAGAAATGTACAGTATGTTATCCTACACAGTGATGTTTGGTCAGTTAGACCTCAGAGTGTTGGAACTCACTGTTAGACCTCTAGTAAATAAACAGTTAAAACAGAAACAGAAATCATAATAGATTTATTTATGATTTCAGAGGGGTAGTGCTGTATAAGAACTACTGTCAACACCAATAAGAAATATAGAGCAGATTAAGATCCATTGTATTCAACCAGGTTTTACAGCTGGGCTCTCTGACACCCCAAACAGAAGGAATGTCCATTATGATTCAACAGAATCATGTTTATGAGCAATTCTTATAATATGAAGAGAAGTCATGAAGCATCAAGCTGATAAAACAATGTTCAGTGTGTTTTTGAGCTGTTAAAGAGGGCCCTAAACAGAACATCAGGGTTAAATTTTTGTGACATTTCCTCCATTAACAGGCACCCAGCACCATGCTTCCAGTTTGGAGCACAATTTACCAATTTGTGCACACAATTTTGAGGCACAAAATATTTTTTACATTACATTTATTTAGCTGACACTTTATTCCAAAGTGACTTATAACAAGTGCATTCAAACATGTGGATATAACCCAAAGATTGCAAGAATGATGCAAGTACATCAACTTCACCATGTCATTTGTTTACAGTGGAGGTCGCATGCTGATGACATCAGAGTCTGTGAGGCTGGTTTATGCTTTTTCACTTCAGTTTTAATGCCCTTTTTAATGACTTTTAATGCCCTCTTAAAACTTTATATCTCTGGATGTCTAATTCGTAATTGATCTTAAAGGTGGGGTAGGCAGTATTTCTTTGGCATCATTGGGCAGAAATTCCATAATAACCGTCAAGTGGCCTGAGAGCAAACCTCTACTTCAGTCCATCCTCTTGGCTCTGTTTTCAGGTTTCAGAAAATTGGGACAGGAGACAATCATAGGTTATTTCAGAGAGACGGTGCATTCATATTGGCTGAGCTACAGATGCACGCAAATTCCCCTTCGATCAGTAAATAATCGTGTCAAATGCTAGGTGATCTCCAAGTCCCAAAGGCCTGACATCACTGGATCAATAAACAATTGTGTCTGTCCACAGCTGTTTCTGTTTTTTTTTAAAAAAACAAGGTGCCCTAGGTACTTTTACTGTTCTTGTTCATCCAACCATTACCACCTGCACCATGTCGACTTGCCCTTTTCTTATTATAATTGTCTTATGGTTTTGTGCTTGGTACATATTGTCTGTGAGCATAAAGCTGTGTCCTCCCTGACCTGACCCTTCTTACATTAATACTGATTCACTACCAGTGATTTGACTACATTGATTATTATTATTTCCCACACTACTCCAGCTTTAAGCTGAGTTTTAAAGCTGGGGTGTAGAACTTTTGTCTCCTCCTTCTGGCAGTGAGAGTTATCACTGTGGATGTGTGGTCATGACGGAGCGTGCTCACATTTCCACAGTTCCAAGTCAATAATCCATTATTTATGTAGAGTAAATGTAATAGCTACAGAGCCTACTCCAAATATTTTCCGAACACCAACCTGTCCAAGAGCAGTAACGCCACATCCTGTCTGCCCTCAGTCCCTGCTCTTCTTTCAGCCCTTCCAACAAAGAAAAGCTACACCAATGGTTATCTGTGTTTATCCTTGCCATTGGTCGCTTTCTTTTTTTGACTGTAATCCTTCCTTTGAACGCCAGGTTTTTAAATTTACAGCATGTTGCCGTTATTTGTTTTGGCTTTTAGTATGTGTTTTGGATTTTGCATCATTTCTGAAGCTGCAGCACATTTCTCCTAATGGAAATGTTTTGGGCCATTGTAGCGCGTTTGCCCTTGTTAGCCACTGTAGAATTTGGATTTATGAATATAAAACTTAGTCAAAATAATAAGCTAATTAATCAGATAGAACTGTGAACAGAAATTCCTGTCATATTCAGTGAATCTGAACAAGACATTTTTCCAAAGTAATATAAAGTGAGAGTAGATATGATCAGTAATATATCGTGACAATTTACTTCACAGTCGTTTTGGATACATCAGCCACTCGCCAAGGTCATCGTCTCCAACTAAATCTCAGGCTAGACAAGCTCAAACTGCTGGGTATGAACAGGTTGGTTATTTACAACAACACTTAGCCTAACAATACCTGGTAAATGGACTTCACTTATATAGCAAACTTAACGGTTCCCAAAGTGCTTTACAGATCTTTACAGATGTCTCATTCACCCATTCCCACACACATTCACACACCAATGGTGACGGAGCTGCCATGCAAGGTGCTGGCCTCCATCGGGAGCAACTTAGGTTCAGTGTCTTGCCCAAGGACACTTCAACATGTGAACAGGAGTAACAAAAATGTATATGTATAGCATAGATGTCCAAATAAGCATGTCTGGCCGCTGTGTTGATCCACTTGGACGGGGGAAGACTGAAGGGGCATGACGGCTGACCAATAACTACACCCTGTAATTCAGCTAGAACCCTCTCTCAGCAAATTTAAAAACTGCAACGAGTGAGGGAACAACACCTGTAGGAGGCATGGCCTCTTGGCTAAATAGTGTGTGGGTCAGGAGACATGGGGGAGACTGACTGACACTGATTAGTGTCTTTTTTATATACATTTCATGACATAGATAAGTCCCAACCGGTTGGCTCTATGTCAGCACTGGCCTTGCAGGTTCAGGGCTGATTTGAAACAATAGATGGCGTGTTGAGCCATTTTCAACCCCTGAAATGTTGATTTTTATACATTTCATAAGAAATGTCAATATTAACACCAGCACTGATGTGTTTCATCACAGTACAGTCATGTCATTTAGTTCACAGCTCAAAAAACCTGTTGAAGTGTGCAGTACCTCTTTAAATTATTAAGATATTGCAAAGGCTGAGGTTCAGACAAGGTAGCAAAATAACTATCAGTCATGTCTAAAAAAAACAAATGTTTGTTTAACGCAAAATTAATGCATACAAACTTGTCAAAATTGTAATCTGTCAAATATACGTCAACAATGTCAAATTGCATTGACATCTATAGGATCTTCAGTTTTCTGTCCCCCAAAAGGGGGCGCGGCCATGCTGTTTTACAAATATGTGCTGGTCTGATGTATGTGGGCAAGACCAAAATAAATGTACCAGCGTTTCTCTGAGCTCTCCACAACTGGTACAACTTTCATCAGTGTCTTTCTTGAGTTTCTGCAAATACTGATTAGTTGGATCAAACCTGTGAAGCATTTTAAAGGATATCTCTTTGACTTTATTAGTCAAAAGAAACTATATGCGGCAATAGCCAACCTCTTTCCCAACAAATATCTCCATCAAATGTGGACCAATATGATAAGGCAGAAGGTGTACTTATGATGTCTCATTGAAAAAGTTAAGAATTCATGCCTTATTTTTATTCTTAATTTGCCATGAAAAACACATTTTCCCAACAGCTGTTTCAGTTGCAACCAAAAGTTGGCCTATAGGATGACTGCCATTTCCCTTAAGACCTTTAAAAAGCAAAATAATACCTGAGAGGACAGCATCAAGAGAATACATCCATGATTGAGGTACAGCTTGTATTTTTTTCTTTTTTTTTTATTGAACATTATAAACATACAGACATCAGCTTGCGGACATGAAATGAACATCTTTGTACAAATTAAAATTGTGTGAAAAAGAATACGATAAATTAAATAAGAAAATGAAATGTGAAAATGGGAATGAAAAATATTAAAATAATAAATTTAAATGATAATAATAATAAACTTCAATAATAGTCGATGTAGCTTAATCAGGGGATACAGAGAATAAATCTTTAAAATATAACACTGCGCGTTTACTTTTTTTGTTTGTCATATGTGTTAACGTACCTATGTACAAATTGAATTCAACTAAAAAAATATTAAAGTTTGGGAAGGACTTAGAAAACTTTGCTTTATGTATGTGAAATTTACCAACTAGGAGTATAAGATTTGTCATGTATCTCAAAGGCTCATTATCAGATCAGAATTTAGTAATAATGTCTTTAGGCGTAATTGTTAAAGAATGACCAGTCTTGTTATAAATTGAAAGGGGCACAACCATGCCCTATGCCAATTTATATAATCTAATTGTGAATTCCAAAAAGGTATCCCTCTGGGTTCAATCCAGTTCTCTTTATATATACTCTTATTGTTAGCAGTAATATTACCTTTGTTCCAAATTATATCCTTATGTGGTGAAAAGTTGTGAACGTAACACAATTTCCAAGACAGTAAAGTTTGCTGCCAGTAAAACTTTGAGAGTTTTACTGGCAGTTTAGAAACAACGTAGTTACACCCCATTAGAAACTTTAAGTCACCTACATTTTTAAATATATTGTGTGGTATAAAATTCCATAATAAATCTGGGAATTCCAAACATTTTTTAAGCCTTTTAATTGTAAAGGTGCTATTTAAATGGACAAAATCTAAGATTTCTAAACCTCCTTCTGCTCTCTCTTTACCAAGTATTTGGTGGTGTCTATTTTTCCACACAAATTTGATAAATAAATTATTAATTTCCTTACAGAACACATCATTAACAAAAAGTGACAAAGCAGGATAAACAAATCTTGAAACACCTTCAGCTTTTGTCAAGTAACACTCTCCCAAAAATGGAAAGGCCTCTTTGAAGCCACATGTTAAAAATTGAAAAAAATTGTCTGCTGTCTGAGTACCATATACTTTGAAATATGAATACCAAGATATTTAACACATTTTTTTCCAGGGATATTAAACATAAGTTTCTCTTCAGTTTCATATTAACATAAAATTTCACTTTTGTTATCATTGAGCTTAAAACCTGAAGCTTTTGAAAATTCACCAGTTACAAGTAATGCACTCTATATTTGCCAGTTATCCTTGAGAAATAATACTGTGTCGTCAGCTAGCTGTGTAATTTTTATCTCTCTGTTAGGCCTTGAATATCTGGACTAAGTGAAATATTTAAAGACAAAAGCAACAATCCAAAATAAAAAACAAGAAATAGGAGATCCTTGGCGTACACCTTGTGAAATGGGGAACCTTTTGGAAATGTTGGGATACAGAATGACAGAGCTATTTGTCCTTATAGAACAGGATAATATTATTAATACATTTATTTCCAAAACCAAAAATTTGCAGGGCTTGTTTAATGAAAGGATATTCAATTGAATCAAATGCCTTATAAAAGTCAAGGAATACAAGCAACGCGTTTGAATTTATGTAGTTTGAATAGTCAGTTAAATCTAATACTAATCTGATATTACAGCTAATATGATGTTTGGCCATGAAGCCATTTTGGTTCTCATTTATTATCTCTTCTAGTTTCATTTTTAAATGTTTAGCAAAAACCTGCGATAAGATTTTATAGTCTACGTGAAATTAGCGACACCAGCGACCATAGTCAAATGCATCCCAGGGGCCAGAGCGGGCGACGTTCAATCCTATTTAAAACTGCTGGCTAAGGATAAACGTAAATATGCTAAGATTGTTATTCACGTCGTCGGTAATGACAGCCGATTGCGCCAATCGGAGGTCACGAAAATTAATGTTGAGTCGGTGTGTACATATGCAAAGACAATGTCGGACTCTGTAGTTTTCTCTGGGCCCCTACCTAATCTTACTAGCGATGACATGTATAGCCGCATGTCATCATTCAACCGCTGGTTGTCGAGGTGGTGTCCAGGTAATGATGTGAGCTTTGTAGATAATTGGCGGACTTTCTGGAGAAGACCTGGTCTGATTAGGAGAGATGGCATTCATCCCACTTTGGATGGAGCCGCTCTCATATCTAGAAATCTGGCTGAATTTATTAGTGGCCCAAAGCCATGACAGCTCAGAGTGCAGACCATAGACTTAATACAGTCTGTGGTCCAGACCAGGAGGCAGAGTTGCAGTCCTACACGCTTCTCTGCGCTTCCATTAGAGCAGTTACCCACCCTAAACTCCACAGAGAGGTTGTCTGCCCCCCCACCACTTAAATTATTTAAATCCAAAGTAAACAGAAGAGGAGTTACACATAAAAACCTAATAAAAAGTAAAACCTCCACTGCAACAGAACAACAAAATAGGAGCATTAAATGTGGACTCTTAAACATCAGATCTCTCTCATCTAAAGCTGTTCTAGTAAACGATCTAATATCAGATCATAATATTGATTTGTTTTGTCTGAAACCTGGCTGTGTCAAGATGAATATGTTAGCCTAAATGAATCCACTCCCCCCAGTCACATTAATACTCACATTCCTCGAGGCTCAGGCCGAGGAGGTGGAGTTGCAGCCATCTTCGACTCAAGCCTATTAATCAAACCTAAACCTAAGCTAAATTATAACTCATTCGAAAGCCTTGTTCTTAGCCTTTCACACCCAACCTGGAAAACACTACAAGCTACCTTTATTTGTTATAGTGCACGAGCCCCGGACCAACATTCTGAATTTTAAGCTAAATTGAGCGAAGTGATTCCATCGGAATTAAATTCAGTTCCATGTCTCAATGTAACAGATGGCTCTTATGCTAACTTTAGTCCCTCCCAAATTGATCATCTTGTTGATAGTGCTGCAGGCTCACTACGAATAACACTCGACTCTATCGCCCCTCTAAAAAAGAAGATAATAAAACAGAGGAGGTTAGCTCCATGGTATAACCCACAAACTCGCAAATTAAAACAAACATCGCGAAAACTTGAAAGGAATTGGCGTTCCACCAATCTGGAAGAATCACGTTTAGCCTGGCAAGATAGTCTTAAAATTTATAGGAAGGCCCTCCGTAATGCCAGAGCAGCTTACTACTCATCATTAATAGAGGAAAATAAGAACAACCCCAGGTTTCTGTTCAGCACTGTAGCCAGGCTGACAGAGAGTCACAGCTCTGTTGAGCCATGTATTCCTATAGACCTCAGTAGTAATGACTTTATGAGCTTCTTTAATGATAAAATTCTAACTATTAGAGACAAAATTCAGCACCTCCTGCCCTCAGTTGGTACTGACTTATCTTCAAACACAGGAACCTTAGAAACAACTGTAAAACCTGTACATTTAGACTGCTTTTCTCCCATCAACCTTAATCAATTAACTTCCATGATTTCCTCATCTAAGCCATCAACGTGTCTCTTAGACCCTGTCCCAACTAGGCTGCTTAAAGAAATTTTACCCTTAGTTAGCACTTATTTACTAGATATGATCAATCTGTCCTTATTAAAAGGCTATGTGCCACAGTCCTTTAAAGTAGCTGTAATTAAGCCTCTTCTTAAAAAGCCCACTCTTGATCCAGGGATTTTGTCAAATTATAGACCTATATCTAACCCTCCTTTTCTCTCTAAGATCCTTGAGAAAGCAGTCGCCAATCAGTTGTGTGACTTTCTACACAACAACAAGCTGTTTGAGGATTTTCAGTCAGGATTTAGAGTGCATCATAGCACAGAGACAGCACTGGTGAAAGTTACAAATGACCTTCTAATTGCATCAGACAAAGGACTTGTCTCTGTACTTGTCTTACTAGATCTTAGTGCTGCATTCGATACCATTGACCATCACATTCTATTACAGAGACTAGAACATTTAATTGGCATTAAAGGTACTGCACTAAGCTGGTTTAAATCCTATTTACCAGATCGATATCAGTTTGTACACGTTAATGATGAATCCTCTATGCACGCCAAAGTTAGTCACGGAGTTCCACAAGGTTCTGTGCTTGGACCAATTCTATTTACCTTATATATGCTTCCTTTAGGCAATATTATTAGGAAGCACTCTATAAATTTTCATTGATAAATCGATAAATATAATAATAAATATAATAAATATAACAATAAATATAATTGGGTATCATCTGCAGATGATACCCAATTATATTTATCGATCAAGCCAGATGAAACCAATCAATTAGCTAAACTTCAAGCATGCCTTAAGGACATAAAAACCTGGATGACCTGCAATTTTCTGATGTTAAACTCAGACAAAACCGAAGTTATTGTACTTGGCCCCGAACACCTTTGAAACACATTATCTAAAGATATAGTTTCTCTAGATGGCATTGCCCTGGCCTCCAGCGACACCGTAAGGAATCTTTGAGTTATCTTTGATCAGGATATGTCCTTTAACCCCACATAAAACAAACTTCAAGAACTGCCTTTTTTCACTTACGTAACATTGCAAAAATCAGGCACATCCTATCTCAAAAAGATGCAGAAAAACTAGTCCATGCATTTGTTACATCTAGGCTGGACTATTGCAGCTCTCTATTATCAGGCTGCCCCAATAAGTCCCTTAAGACTCTCCAGCTGATTCAGAATGCTGTGGCACGTTTACTGACAAGAACCAGAAAAAGAGATCATATTTCTCCAATATTAGCTTCTCTACACTGGCTCCCTGTAAAATCCAGAATAGAATTTAAAATCCTTCTCCTCACCTTTAAAGCCCTAAATGGTCAGGCACCATCATATCTTAAAGAGCTCATAGTACCCTATTACCCCACTAGAGCACTGCGCTTCCAGAATGCAGGGTTCTTTGTGGTTCCTAGAGTCTCTAAAAGTAGAATGGGAGCCAGAGCCTTCAACTATCAAGCTCCTCTCCTGTTGAACCAGATCCCAGTTTGTGTATGGGAGGCGGACAACCTCCTCACATTTAAGAGTAGGCTTAAGACTTTCCTCTTTGATAAAGCTTATAGTAGGGCTGACTCAGGTGACCCCTGAGCCACCCCTTAGTTATGCTGCTATAGGCCTAGACTGCCGGAGGACTTCCTATGATGCACTGAGCTCCTTTCTCCTCCTCTTCCTCTCCATCTGTACGCCCTCATATCCCATCAATGCTTGTTATTAATTCAACGTCTTCCCGTAGTTGTGTGCTTTCTCTCCTCTCTCTCTCTCTCTCTCCCCTTCTGTTGCTTTCTGCAGGTATTTCTGCCTCCGGAGCTGTTGAGTCTGGATCTGTGGTTGCGGCCACCTGCTGCCCCCGTGCTCCTGCTCTGCACCCACTGCTGCTGTTGCTGTTGTTGCTCTTATTATTAGTATTGCTATTATAATGTTGCTCTTAGTGTTGTTTCTGTTGGTGTTAACATCAATGCCATTACCACAGCTATTGCTTTACATCCCTATGTGGAACTGTATTGTGCTGCTGTATGTTCTCTTTCCTCCTGCCCCCCCCCCCCTTCAACCCAACCGGTCGAGGCAGATGACCGCCCACCTAGAGCCTGGTTCTGCTCGAGGTTTCTACCTGTTAAAAGGGAGTTTTTCCTTGCCACTGTCGCATTGTGCTTGCTCATGGTGGGAACTGTTGGGTCTCTGTAAATATAAAGAGTCAGTCTAGACTTGCTCTATTCGAAAAAGTGCCCTGAGATAACTTTGTTATGATATGGCGCTATATAAATAAACTGAATTAAATTGAATATGTTTAAAAGTGAAATGGGTCTCTAATTTTCACTTAATAAATGATATTTGTCTGGTTTAGGGATTGGTTATCAGACCGTGCTTCATGGTTGTTGTCATCTCCTTTCTATCTATACATTCCTTAAACATGAGTAATAAATGGTCCTTAATTAAATCCCAAAAACAGAGATAAAATTCTACTGTGAGGCCATCACTTCCCAGTGATGTTTTAAATTTCATTGAGTATACAGCTTCAGTAATTTCTGAACATAAAAGCTCACCTTCACAGATCTCTTTGAATTTTGATAAGTCTTAGATTGAATGGCTCTAAAGAAAAATCAAACATCAGAGGGTATTGGAAGTTGAATAACAATATATTGGATGATAAAAAAAAAAAAATTAAAGTGTAGAACTACTTGATTGAGGTACAGCTACAGTCTGTTCCAGTCCAGTTGGTGGAGGTAATGCACATCTAAACTGGTTTGCCAACCGCCAATAAACTCCAAAGAAGAAGAAGAAGAAACTACAGTCTGTTTGGTATGCGGGATGACGGCAGCGGTCACATGACAATCGCTGTGTTTGTCCCTGAGGTGTCTCTCTCTTGCCAGCTGATCTGCGCAGTAAGTGCTCAGTGTTCAGGCTCGGAAGTAGAAACTGACAGGCTGTCTTCGCTTCATGAATTGATGTAGTTTAGCTGGTTAACAGCGTCACCAAACCAGAGACAGAAAATACAACTCGTAAAGATGCTTTGGTTTGAGGGCTCGATTCCTGATGCCATTAACTCGGCTAAAAAGCGGAGTTTCTTCTTTGTCGTTGTCATAACAGGTATGTGTGTGCGTGTGTCGATTAGCCAGCTAGCTAATGCTAGCCTGCATACAAGTGATAAAGAAGCGATAGCGTTAGCGTGTTAGCCAGCTAGCCGTGGTAGTTGTAACTACTAAGCCATTAGCCAGGTAGCATAGCCAACCATCTGTCAAAAATAGAAGTGTTGTTACGCATGTTTGAGAAAAATGAGCCACCGAAAGCAAGATGACAGAAACGTAGTTACCTAAATATGATGTACAAAGATGTGCTAGCTGGTAGTGTTGGTTACTGGCCTAAGAACAACAGTACCACTGCGCCTGGTGTCCCTAATAGCCTAACTAGATTAACTGTAACAGATTAACGCCAGAAAGAGCCAGACTAGTTGATTTTGGTAGGCCAGCTAAACGATTTTACAAATCTGGTAGTGATGTGACATTAGTCAGATTATGATTGGGGAGACCCGGGCATTGGATTTCCCCGCTGACAGGATGGGTAACGTTATAGTTGGTTCACAACCTCATTTTAGCCGGGTAAGTTAAAACGTCACCAGTTAGAGTTGGGTCATTATTGCATCATAGGTACCAGTATTATATATAGCAGTGGCGGTGTTAGTTAGCCTTTCACCATTGCATCTTTCTAGAAAGTATCCAACTTCTGACAGGATGGTTTAATGTGCTGACAGCTGTAACTAAATGACTAATCACTGTCACTTTCTCTGTTCTCAGGGGATGATGAACAGTCAGCACAGCTGATCTCCAGTTGGGAGGAAGACAAAGTCTCAGAGGCAGCACAGAATTGTTGTGTGGCCATCAAAGTCGACGCCAAGAGGTACTGATATGTTAACTTGCATGCAGAGTGCATGGTACTGAATTTAAGTTGCAAGGAGTGAGCACTCACCACTGTCTCCCATAAGCACAATATGATGTCCCACAGCTTTAAGTGCTTACTACCTCAACTAACAATTTATTGGGGAAACTCTGGGCCAAATACGTTTGCAGTGGACATTGGCCTTAAAGGTGGAGTCAGCGATTCTAATCCAATACACTTTTTGTCACCGTCCGCTAGCTGTCTGTTCTGTAAGTAAGTAAAACTTGATTTATATAGAACCTTATTTTTCACACAGGTTACAAAGTGCTTTACATCAGCATCAGTACAGTAAAAAGAAAACACAAGTGCATATTAAAAAATGAGAGAAAATAAAAACCACCCACCACCTTGAGCACACCCTTGAAGTTAAAGAAGAGCCAGCAGTGGGTTTTTAATTGTTGTTTGAAGGATTCAATTCAATTCATTTTTATTTATATAGCGCCATATCATAACAAAGTTATCTCAGGGCACTTTTTCGAGTAGAGCAGGTCTAGACCGACTCTTTATATTTACAGAGACCCAACAATTCCCACCATGAGCAAGCACTAGGCGACAGTGGCAAGGAAAAACTCCCTTTTAACAGGTAGAAACCTCGAGCAGAACCAGGCTCTAGGTGGGCGGTCATCTGCCTCGACCGGTTGGGTTGGGTTGGGTTGGGGGGGGTAATAGTAATAGCAGCAGTGGGTGCAGAGCAGGAACACAGGGGCAGCAGGTGGCCTACAACCATAGATCCAGACTCAACAGCTCCAGAGGCAGAAATACCTGTAGAAAGCAACAGAAGGAGCAAGCTGGTGATTACTGTAACGTTATGCATTTTAATTTGGGCTCATTTCACATTAAAAACAGCAACTTTATGCACTAATTACTATTTTTGCCCCCAACATTCTGGAAATGCCCCAATGTTTTAGACAGTAGGGGCAAAAGTTGTCTCAGAAATATTTTTTTAATTTCCTACACTGTCCATGAAGCTGATTGTACCAAAACTAGTATGTATATATGTCTAATCCTTCAATTTGGCCGACCTCGATAAATCAATATCCTCACTTGTGCAGACAATGTTAAAAAAAAGTCGAATTGCTTCTACTTTTGACTAAAACATTACTACCTGATTTGTTCAGAATTTTTTTCTTAAATTTCATCATATTTGTTCCTCCAAATATAAAAGAGTTTGCACCCTGGAAAGCCTCTTTGTTGTACAGTACACCTCTGCCAACATGTTTGGTGCAATCAGTTTGACAGGTGTTTGATGTAGTCCATTTAAAGAATAGATGTGTTAATGTGTATGGAGTTTCACCATATGATGCTGCAACATTTTTTCCACAGTGAGACATGTGTGCAGTTCTCCCAGATCTGTATCTTTTTTGTTGTTGTGAATATTGACCATTTCTTCTTGGGTTGAATTAGCTACTACAGAAAGTTATTAATTACTGACCAGTCTCTGAGGAAAGCTGTTAGTTGCACTACTCATTACACTGCCACATTCATTGGGCCAATAGAAGTCCACATTACTGACTAGTTTCTAATAGGGACCAGAGCAGTGCTTTTGCATGTTTTAGACCAAGAACCTCCCCTGTTAGGCTGGATTACAAAGGACATGTTCAGAAAAGAATGCCTCAACCGTCAAAAATATTTGGTCTGGCAGAAGTTTCCATAATGTAGACATGGTACTAGAGACGTCCCTAGCTGCTACCCCTCAACTCTACTGTGTTTCTGTTCTCAACCCTACTGTGTTTTGTCACCTCAGCTTGCTAAGTGCTGAAGCGCTGCTCTCCTTAACAAAAGCCTAGAGTGTAGCATTTGGCTGCATAACCAAGTAAAAATTACTGTGTGAATGTGAAAAATGATTTGGTTGCACTGGTTGTCACTGACTCTGTTCTGACACTGGGTTGGCAAAATTCGATAAGCTCAGCCGGTAAAGAATCTGTAGAAAACTACAGAGCCCCGGAGTGGCCATAGAGAGAAAAAATATATATATCGAGGCCATGTTTTACTACATCGAGCGCTCGAAATGCTATTGTGTGCCCACGAGATACAATTCATTCCCACGTTTTGATTAATTTGTGCGCACAAGATACAATTTGTTACTACATTTTGGTTAATTCATGCGCACGTCTTCCAAGTATACCCACCGTGCCTAAAGACGCACACAACTCATTCAACAACACCGTTAGCTATCCCCTACATAAAAAAGAGCTATGTGCCAGCTGTTTATATATGTTTTTTCTTTTTTTCTAAAACATTCAGTAACTCTATATCTATACTTGGATTAAGACATGCGCACGAATTAACCAAAACATGGTAACGAATTAATCAAAACTTGGTAACGAATTGTATCTTGTGTGCACGAAGTAACCAAAATGTGGTAAGGAATTAATCAAAACGTCGTAACGAATTGTATCTTGTGCGCACAAATTAATCAAAACGTGGGAATGAATTGTATCTCATGCGCACACAATAGCATTTCGAGCGCTCGATGTAGTAAAACGTGGCCTTGAGATATATATATATTTTTTTTTTTTCTCTCTCTATGGCCACACCAGGGCACCGTAGAAAACATTCAGCTAGCAGCTTCTCATTTTTAGCCGCTGCCTGTCACTTTCACTGCTTTAAATCATAGGCTAGGCTAAACGTCACAGGAGCAGGTCATATCAGCTGTCACTATAATTCCGTGAGTAACTTTATGGCAAGCCAAAATCAAACCTGGCTGTTGTTTTTTTTTGTGCTCTCTGCATCTAATGTCTGTGCTCAAAGAAGCATCACTCTGCAAAACCACTGTACAACTGTGAGTGTTTCTGTAGTTTCATATCTTAAATACCGAAATGTTGATTACATACTTTAAGTATTTAATACATTGAAATAACAGCTGTAGCTACTGAATCTGACAGACCTTATTTTTCATGAGCTACTTGATCCAAATACTGAAGGTTCTGATTCAAGGCTATTATGTTGATCAATTATTGATTCACTACTACCACTACTACTACTACTACTACTACTTAGGGCTGCCAAGATTAGTCGACTAGTCACGATTACGACGTCGATTATTTTTTGAAGCTTTGTTTTTCTCTCCAAACTGCCGCTGTAGCTTCCGCTGCCTTGTCTGCCTTTCTGTCCTTGACGCACATTCGCAGTAGTGGTAATCGGGGTCAGTCGTGATGTCACCGGAGAAGTTATGCCCAGTATCAACAGTATCGTGGCTAGCCGCAAACGGAGCATTTTATCAAAAGAAATGAGAAGAATGTGCAATGCAAAATCTGCAAGGCAGAACTTGCCTTCCATGGGAGCACTACAGCGATGCACGAGCATTTGAAAAGAAAGCACGTTGTTGTAGCTGAATCCGATTCAATTTCTGACGAAGAGGGACAGTTAGCTGCTAACATTAACGTCAACAGTGAACTACTTATATTGATAGCTGTAAACGTTAACATTAACGATGACGATTTCATCAGCCTTAGCACACGTATGTTATGTGTTTGCTGTAACGTTATAACAGTGATGTCATGTTTGAATAGGAAATGTGATAACGCTAATGTTTTATAACGCTACGTTACAGTGCTAAAAAACACGTTCCTCTCCAATGGACAACTTTGTTACCAAGGCAACAACATGCACACCTGGGCAGGTAAATGTCCTGACTGAAGCAATCTTGAACATGTTGGTGACGGACATGAGACCCCTGTCCATGGTTGGCGATGAAGCTGCTACAAGCTGCAAAGTTCATTAAAAGTTGAATGGACTGTCGTCTTAATTGTCTTTATTTTTTAGTTAGCACATACCTTAAACACTTCAAGCTGGAAGCTAATGATGGTTATATAAGAGCAGCTGCATGCTGGTGCGATACGCTGCAATTTAGGTATGATCCGATTAGTCGACTAATCGGAAAAAATAATCGGTGACTAGTCGATTATCAAAATAATCGTTTGTGGCAGCCCTACTACTACTAATACTCACAGAATTAACGTTAATCAGCGACAACTGATATGACTTGCTGCCAGTGACATTTATCATCTTAACCAGTGAAAGTGATGTCAGCACCGGCTGAAAATGAGAAGCTGTTACCTGAATGTTTTCTACACTGATCTTTGCTAATGATAAGTAATATCGGAGTTTAACTAATCCTTGTATTTTGCCAACCTCACTGTCAGAGCTCCAGTGCAACCATATCTTTCATATTCACACACCCTCATTTTCACTGACATATGGGGCGAAATGCTGCACTGTAGAGCCCGCTGTGGTAAAGGAGAGCAGTGCTGCAAGACTAGCCGGGTGAGGTGGGTCGAGTACAGTAAAGACACACAGTAGAGTAATATGGTTTTATTTTATCCAATACTGATCAATTAAAAGATGCCCAGATCTCATAATTTTGACTTACCATGACTATTATCATTTTTATCATGCCTTACCTTTCATTTATTTCTATGACTGGTGGAAATGGACTTCCATAAGCATGTGATCAGTGAAGAGTGCTATTTATACTGCTTGTGTAAACACTCAGTACTATAAAATGTCAGTTGCTGCGAGCTTGTTCCTTAACCCCCCCATGTAAAGATCCAGTGGTGTGCATACCATCCAGCTTCTTTATTGGAGAGAATGGGATTCCTCTGGAGGTCATCGCTGGCAGTGTGTCTGCTGAAGACCTGATGAAAAGAATCAACAGAGTTAAGCAGGTACGGGCACAAAGGCTGGATTGTGTATAGTTTAAGTTGCACTGAGCTCACTACTGGTTTTTCAAACCTTCCACGTGTTTTATCTAGCTATCCACAGTACCCCATAATGAAGAATCACATGTATGTTTTAGCCATGCTAAAGGCCCTACACACTACACTACTGCGCTCTAAAACCCATTATTTCCAATGGTTTGCACTGTGCAATGACGGCTTTTCGCTCGCAGAGCTTGTGCCCAGAATTCATTAGTTGAACTTTGGTTGCTGCACGCTTGTATCGAGACCTCGGGAGGAAAGCCCTATCTTGGAAACATGTTTCTAACCAAGTAGGTGGCAACAACAAAATGACGTAGTCTTGCTAAGAAGTTAGAAGCCTATTTCCTCTGTCCTCCGCGTCTTCCCCGAACAACTGGTCAGATGTGCGCTGAACCCAGTGGTGAGCGCAGCTTATATCATGTTGTGTCTGAAAGGGCCATAACCTCTCTGGTGATGGCAATGTCAGGTGGTTGGTTGGTTGGTCCATCACTTTGGACCTGACTGAAATATCAATTCAAATGAATTTGAATAACTTTTGTTGATCCTCTGACTTTTCATTTGGCGCCATCATCAGGTCAAAACTTCTTTAATACTTTTGTTTATGACCAAATACCTGCAAAACTAGTCACATTCCCATCAGCCTCAGATGTACTTTGTTTAATTTAATACT
The DNA here is from genome assembly GCA_005408345.1 of Macquaria australasica. Taxonomy (NCBI): domain Eukaryota; kingdom Metazoa; phylum Chordata; class Actinopteri; order Centrarchiformes; family Percichthyidae; genus Macquaria; species Macquaria australasica. Next base: position 22,338 of record SEMN01001278.1, read on the forward strand.
AAATAGCAAATGTTAGCATGCTAAACTGAGATGGGAACATGGTAAACATTACATCTGCCTAGCATCAGCATGTTGCCATTATCATTGTGAGCATGTTGATGTTGAGCATTTAGCTCAAATCCCTGCTGAGCCTCACAGAGCTGCTAGCATGGCTATAGACTTTAGACAAGGGCCACATGTCACTTTTCACATACTTGCCTGCATACTTTGTGTGTACGTGGATTAAACAGTATATCCACTATGGGGCAGAATTATCCCTAGCTAACGCCAGAATATTGTCTTTGAGAACTTCTTAATAACGCAGAATGTTTTCAGCATGCAGTTATGGCACGTTCCCGTTCCGTCATGGTTTCCGTGTACACAGAAAAGGCTTCAGAAGTGGGGTATCTGTCTGTTCTTAAGGAGCCACTTTTATAAAATAGTTTATTGTTATTCTGCCAAGATTTTTTGTGTTTTACAAGCAGAAATACAAATACAAGCAACTCATTTAGATGGTAACAGATGCTTTTTGTCTGTACTTGAATATGACAAGCTTTTGTTGCTTCTAACCTTCTCTGCCATCACTCATTTTAAATGTCAATATAGCCGATATCACAGCACCAATGCTGTCATTAACCTGCATTTCTGTTTATTTTATCTTATGTCATGATTTGACAATTTTATCTGCAGCTCAGCAGCTTGGTAATGAGTGCTGGTCAACATAGTATTGACGAGCCGCCATCAGATTTCATAGTCATCCACTTGTCTGACAACAGCAACAGAAAAATATATAAATGAGATAAACTATATGGTGAATTTGGCTGCACTTATTCACAGGGTAGGTGATCACAGAGAGCAGGAGACTGAACGGAGGTTCTGGCTGTCTCGCTCTGTTCATGACTTTTTTCCTTCTCTTTCTCTCACTGACAACATACAGGAAAAACTTGTTTTGTTGTGTATGTGTGAAAATAAAGTCAGAAACCAATGAAAACCATCATTTAAAATAATTTTTAAGTCAATTGTCAATAAATACAGGCATTGATGTACATTCACAAGAGAATTTCACACCTCAGTGACACAAGTTGCTCCTGCAAAACCCTCGCCTTTTAAGAGCTGGGAAAAGAGCTGTACGTGAGATGCTCCAGACACTAGCCCGATGGACACAGACACACACAACGGCTAGAATGGCAGCAGATCGTCTCCAGCAACCGTGACGCAGCCTGATCCCATGTACATTGGTAGTAATGTTAAAATCATGACAGAAAAAGCACCAGTGGCTACTGGCTTTGTCTTTTCTAAGCTTTCCTCCTTTGCTGTTGTAGTTTTTTCAGAGTCTGCTGCTGACCTCACTTCACATTCACGTGCACAACCAACTTTATGAAGAAACTCAGGATATGTGGAGTAGCCATAATGTGCACGCCAATGGGTTGTTGAAAACAAATCAATCAGTCAATCAAAATGTATTTATATAGCACCTTTCAAACAAATCAAATACAATTCAAAGTGCTTTACATGCGATTGACGATTTAGAGTGTAATACACACCAAAACAACCAAAATAGCTTAAAAGATAATACAAGCAATAAAAATAGCCTAAAAATAAAATAATGAAATACTGCACAAAATAAATATATAAAAGTAAAATAGTAAAATGTTAACAAAATAAAATAGAATTAAATAAATTATAATAATCAGCAATAAAATGTTGAAAAAACAGAAATATAATAAAATAAATAATCTGATGTGGATTGGCCAAATTGGATCTGATGGGCCTTCCCGGTTCATAAACCAGAAGCATATCTGAGCATTTCACATGTGTTCGCATTTCACATGCAGTGTTTTATAACACAGAAATATCACAACCCTAAATGTGAAGACAACCCTCTTAACACGTGAGCTACTGCCGCTGAAGCTTCTGAATTTACATTTCAGTTTCATTTCTTGTAATGATCTTTCCCCCTGTTTTCTGACAGATGCATACTCAGCAGATTGGAGGTGGAACAGTGTTACCAGAGGCAAGGCCTCCTGTGGAGACCAGCCCACATGACTGTACAACCACAGAACCAGCTCCAGCCTCAGCTCTAGCAGTGCCTGTTAGGTCAGCGGCAGCAGCCACAGAGCCTGCAGCAGTACCAGGAACAGCGAAAGGTGAGTGAGCCTGGATCATACACTCATCCAGTAGACAGATGCAACTTACACCCTCATGCTCCTCTGGTGACAAGGGTGTGGTTTAGATCAAATTTAGATTAATTAGTGCAGGGAACTTTATCCACTGTGGTCCTTTTTCTGCATTATTCGAGGCTACATGATGCAAAGTTGTGCAGGAAGGTAGAAGGACAAAAATGTTGCACTCAAAGACAGTTGAAGTGTTCAACCACAGTTAAAGTCCATTTAAGTTCAAAAAGGAGAGTTTGCACTCCAGTTCTATCAGGATACTCTTGTAATTGGTTTCTGTTTTCAGCATAGGGGAGTAAATTGCACAGATATTTCGGCTATGCCCTTTTCAGTGTGCAGTAGTCATTCAGCCTTAGGGCTGAATTATGCTCGAAAAGAACTAGTTTGTATGACGTGTTGTCCGCCCTCGTCAGAAAGCAAGCAACACTCTTACCGACTGTGCTACCTGGGGTGTATTCCAGAAAGCGGGTTTAGGGAAAACTGAGTTTGTTAACCCTGAGATGAGGAAAACTCTGGGTTTTCAGTTCCAGAAACAGAGAACACTTTAACTCTGGGTCAGTTACCATGGTAACATACTATGCTGTCAACCTAACCTGCTCACTGGCAGCTTTTCTTCAACAAACTCTTGAGTTTCTCTCTGTCTCCTCCCCTCCCATTGAGCCTGAAGGAGTTGTCTGACATGCTGTTTCATTTCCTCGTTCATACAGTCGATGTCAAAGCTTATATGGGAGTGCATTCATTTGCAGAAATTTACAGCTTTAGAAACATTGAAATCCTAGTTGGATATTAGTTTGTTACCCAAGGAGTATCTTTAACATGACCACTTTTATGATCAATCAGTCATCACTGTAAGGACAGAGACAGTGATTTACAAATCTGTATAAGACACTGATGATGAATAATTATTTTTAATGTTGTGATTGGTTGCACTGATGGAACATGCCTATCATAGAGTATCATGTTGGAAATGATGTATTTCTGAGTGAGGGTGATTGTGGTGCAGCTGCAAAGACTTTCTATTCTAAAACTGGACTAAATGAAGTTTAAAATATTTGGAATATAAATATTTTAAATGTAAAATAGACGTTTAAAGATGTACACTCGGTTTAAGGTAGGCAGTATTTTTTTGGTGGCATTGGGCAAAAATTCCATAATAACCGTTCACCATATTGTAATTCAAGTGGTCCAAGAGAAAACTTCCTGAGATTTTGGCCAATCACAGGTTATTTCAGAGAGATACTGCGTTCGTTTTGGCTGAGATACAAATACAGATGCTCGTACATGTCCCCTCAGAAGGATGAAAGCATGATTCAGTGGCAGAAAATCCTGCCAAAAATCCTGCAACTTGTGATAAATTTCTAATACTTCCTTTGCCTACAGTGACATATAGTACAAAACAACGCCACATGGAGCTTCGGGCTTATGTTCGATGTCATGGCGCTCATAACTACGAGTGGCAAAGAGGCATGATGACAAACAGTGGGGAATACATTTTGAGGGGGGACGGTGGTGTGTGTGTGGCGTACTAGCCTCTCATCCCGCTGCTGGACGGCATTGCAGCTGCCTCTGAAGCCTGGGGTGCTCTGCTCTGCGGTCGCAAAGGGTTGGAGGGGCATCTTTGAGAAGACAAGTCGCGGTTGGAGGGACCAGGGTCTAGGTGAGGCTTCAGTTCCCCTGTGAGGCTTTACAGGTTTCCTGATTCCTTCTGCAGAGAAAGAGGCGGTTTTGCTTATTGTCAGTGGCATACATTCATATTTCTAGCTCTACTGTATTAAAATGGAGACTCTGCTCTTAATTTACTTGTTGCCATGGTGAATCATAGAATTGGATCTCCATTTATGATGGCTTTTTTTCTTTCACCTCGCATGCGCTTAACTCAGAGTAAACATACTCAGAGTTGATTGAACTAACTCTGATCGGCTATTCTGGAACCGAAAACTCTGAATTTCCTATCTCAGGGTTCATCAAGAGTTCAGGGTTAGGCTCAGAGTTTGTTAAACCTGCTTTCTGGAATAGACCCCTGGCCAATGGAAATTCTCAAATGTAAACATCTAGTGAAGCGTGGAGGGGTTAAACACCAGCTGTGATCGCGTCCACACAGACCATCTCTGCCCAGTATCCTGCTCTCCAATGTCCAGGCGTTGGATAATAAACTGGACAACCTCCATGTCCATATCAGTTTCCAGCGAGATATCAGGAACTGTAATGTCCTTTGTTTCACCGAAACTTGGCTAAATCCCGGCACACCGGACAACGCCATTCAACCAGGTGACTCTTTCTACATACCGATCTGATAGAACAGAGGACTCCAGTAAGAAAACAAGGAGGAGGCATGTGCTTTATGGTGAGCAAGGATTGGTGTGATACAATGTTAATTTTGACACCTGCTTTTGATTTAGTTCCAGTTGTAGTTTTTTGACAAGAATGTATTTTAGTTTTAGTCATTTGATTTTTTTTTTTTCTAAAGATATTTTTGTCAGTGACATTTTGGTCGGATTTTTGTCATGCATTTTTAATTTTTATGTTCGAGGATACATCTGTCACCATCTTTGTTGTGTATAGTTACCATGGTTACAGGTGTAGGGATTGTGGCTTTATGAATACCAAAATATTAACAATAATGAATAACCTCAAAGAGGCAACAAAATTATATAATAACACATTAATTGGTACAAAAAAATGAAGTGGAGTAATTACACTCACTTCAGACTATCAGGAGTAAACAATGTTTGCATAAAATAATAGAATTTAAATTGTATTAAATTCACCTCGGGGCACCACCCTTAAAGAAGGGAAAATTAATTAATAAATCAGGCCGTCTCATAAATATCAATTTGGAACTTTGATTAACAATTAAATGAATAACTACAACCTAAATAACCATCTCAATAATCTAGTAAAAGCTGAAGGGTTTTGGAGTTCTGAATAGTAAAGGTTGGCAAAATTCACTACAACATTAAATACGGTAGACCAGAATGGACATCCACAAGCATTTATTTATCAAATAATAATAAAAGGTTAAACACACAACAAGTAATCTAACTAAATCATGTACTTAACTGCAATAAAAAGGAGTGTGTGTGTGCGCGCGTGTGTGTCGATGCGCGCCAGAAAGAACGTGTGTGTTTCTTTGTTCTGCCCGTGTGTCCCGTTCATGCACGGGCAAGAACACATGTGTTAGGCCAGAAACGAAAGAGCATGTGAAACAGGAGCTTTAAATTTCCTCTCCGTCTGTGTGGAGGCCAATTCCAAATGTATGTGTATGTGATCAGTGTAGGATCCAAAAGAGGATGGTTAGTTTGCAAGCATAACTAACATGAAGTTAGCTCTATGGCAGAACCAATAACCTACACAGAGATAACATCACACTACAGTTTGTGATTCTGCAGATGCATGCAGCTTCAGATATTTTGGTGTCCACATTACCAAGGACTTGACCTGGGCACTGCACACTGACTCTGTGGTGATAAAGGCAAGGCAAAGGCAAAGGCCGTTTCACCTCAGACACTTGAGGACTACTCCTGCACCAGCGAGAGCGTCCTGGCGGGGAACATCAATACCTTGTTATTAATCCAGTTATTAAGCTGAAGAGAGTATTTTTGTGTTTTCTTCTTTTTGTTTTTTGTCTTTCAAATTCTGAAATGTATGAGTTGAAGAGTTGTGCAGTTATACCTCATGGAAACTTCAAATAAAACTCCAATTCAATATAATATTTTGTCACTTTAGAAAGAAGAAAGTAATGTAGTCAAATTGACAATAGTAGTGGCAAACAGAATGCCACTACTATCAGTTTTGAACACCAAATATTCTGAAGCAACTCTGTCAGGCAGAGACAATCTTCTTGCAGCCAACGTAGAGAAATGATCACCTTATTCAGTGTTCTCTAAAATGTTAGAGTAGCAGGGTAATGTAAAAAGTATCTGGCTACAGAGGTCTTGGTGCATGGTCCCTGAAGTTTTTCTCTTCAAATATGGCATTTTTTGAAGGCATGCACAGATTAGACAATTTATGCTGCCAATATTAACTGTAACCTTTTATCCTTTCATTGAGTACTACTACTTTTCAGTTTGAAAAGTGAGAGAAGGCAGTCTTGAATGGGTTCAGTGATGTTATACAGTTTATGGCAAGACTACAATAGATGAAACAGAGGATTCCATACAGAAATCAAGGATGGATCTATAAATCAATCAATTTTGTGCTGTCAATAAGAGAATTAACCCAATGTTTTCTGTTTGTGTTTCTGTTACGTAGTATCCCTTTCAAGCACAGTAGATGATGGCAGCCTTTCAGCCACAGTGACTCTTGCAGAGAATGCATCTCCAGAACATGCTACACAGTGTTCTCAGAGTGAAGAAAACCTGGACGCTAAGGTGGATAGGTAGGAGCACACATTCATGTCAAGCTCTGTACGTTCTAGACAGAAAATATGCTTTGTGTTGAGGTGTCATCTCTGTATCAAATGTCAAATGGCAGCCAAAGGGAAAACAACAGTTAATAAGCACATTTTAGGTTACCAAACAGACTATTCATCAGTATGAGAACTATACTAAAAGATGTTTCTGATAGCAAGTCCCAAACATTAGAAATAACTATCACAGTATATAAATCCACCTGAAGTACAGCCAAAGACCAGAGTTGACATCTAACCTGAAGTTCAACCAACCAATCAGCCTACAGTCCAGTCCAGAGGTCCAGAATCTTTTAACTGCCCTGACTGTAATCAATTAGGACAAATAAAACAGAAATGAGCCAACATGAGGAAGGAAATACCATGCAATGATGTATTGTGTATATAAAGAGTACGGGTTAGACCTGCTCTATATGATAAGAGCCCTGAGATAACTTCTGTTATTATTTGGCGCTATAGAAATAAAATTGAACTGAATTATTAAAAAGCTTGCTATTGTTACATTTAACATTTTTAAGGTTAATGTGATATTTTATTGTTGTCGTGTCAGGTTAACCAAGAAACTGGAGGAGAGACGAGAGCAAAGGAAGATGGGAGAAGAAGAGGTAAGGAGACAAGCCTGTTTTGGGCACTAAATACTAGGCCAATTCAAGCGTACTTTATGTAACAATTTATATGTATTAATCACTTTGTATTGCCTGTGTGTGAACGGATTGTAACATAACGTAAAAATGAGTCAGTCTCGTGAATGTCACGTCACTGTTTTGGCCTCACGTCTAAAGCGCATGAGCGCGAGCAGCAAGATGTTGACTGCAGTTCACTTAATGGCCACCAGGTGTCACTAATAACAAGGACTTTCTGAAAATTCCAAATAGTACCTTTAATGGGGATGCACCATGGCATGTAATCACTGCGGTCACATCCAAACACATCCACAAATAGTGTTTTGCTTCCGTGTTGCCTGTGATTCAGAATGAGATCAGGAAGGAAATAGAGCGGCGGAAGGTGGGGAAGGACATGCAGGACTTAAAGAGGAAACAGGAAGAGGAGAAGACCAAGCGACTCCTGGAGGAAAGGAACAGAGAGAAGGCAGAGGAGAAGGCTGCCAGGGAGCGGGTCAAACAGCAGATCGCCTTGGTAAGCTCACCTTTCTCTCTCCTCTCTGCCCTACCTAAAGGTGACATCACAGATTGCAGCATTGAATGAGGAAGAAGTGAAAAACTGTTGTCAAGCTGCTCAATGATATGTAAGAAATTCCATTCAGAATGTCCCTATGTTAGAGGGTGCTGATGACGCTTTAAACTCAATGATTAGGTGGGCACAATAACGGTGTCAGAGAATCTGTCATTAACCAATCGTTCTCAACATTAAAAAAAAATCTCTTGGCAAATTCAGAAATAAAATTGGATAGGACCTTTATGTACCCCAACTGCAGAGAGAATTAGACTTTAGAGACAGTTAGTTATATTTTAGTAAGACGCCTCTTTTCTGATCTGCTCTGGTTTTCATGTGCTGTTGATACAAACTCAACACTTCCTCCTGTTGTCTTGATAGATTCAGTATAATTACCACATTATTAATAGGTACAGATAACACAGGTACTGTTTCCACTCAATAATTATTCCTTGTCAGTTCTACTTTGGCTGTTTAGCTTCAGTCACTCACCTTCAACACCTCCCCTGCACAGAGGGTTCACATTAAAAGCCTTTCAGTGACTGAGAGGGCATAGTGTCACCCTCATTTGCTGGTCGTTGGTGCATTGCTACATCCTGTCTCTCTTACTTTCTTATGTTATGTTTGTATTTATATAATTAATTATATAAAAATAATTTGAGGGAGGTCCACTGTGTAACGCTTCAGCTTCTTGAGCTCTCCTGCTCCATTGGTTATATCTGTATTGGTCATGCTTGAATACAAATGCAAAATAAACCTAACTCATCTCTCCCTTTCTTGGTAGGTGTTTAATGTCAAACATCTGCAGGAAGTGTTGAGTTGCGTTTATAGTAGCTTAACAGCAATGGAGAAAACTACAAAGTAGAAGTGATCTGAATTAATTAGTGAGTGGAAACAGTATTTGTGTTAAAAGGTGGTGTCAGCTAAGTGGTGAGTATGACATGACCTAATTCCACCCCCCACCCCCAATGTATTTATCCTGCCTTTATTAGGGCTCAGTCTTTGTTTGTATGCCACCAGCTATTTGAAGGCCAGCTTTTATTTGACAATTTACATTTTTCTCTGCAAAAATATAGTTTTGGTTCCAGTTCTAAAACTCAGGTATATTAAATTGGAATGATACATAGCTCAACTCTGTGATTTCAACCTCTTCCACAACGGAAGAGCCAGAATAGATTCACATGACATTACCAGCTTTACCTTGAACTGATGTTCCTGTTTGAAACAATGCAGACACATTATATCACATCATGTATATCATATATACATTAAGTATACACCTTTGTCCCCTCTGCCCTTCAGGACCGAGCTGACAGAGCAGCCCGCTACGCCAAAACCCAGGAGGAGGAGAAAGCTGCTAAACAGGCCCTACTGCAGGCCAGACAGGCAGAGCAAGAGGCCAGGAAGGAGGCATTAGTCAGGGAGAGGAGGTAAAGACTTCATGGAGACCAAGGAGTCCTGTATAGGTTTCAGCTGCCAGCGCTGCAGGAGGAAAACCTAGCCAAAACTACTGTCATCCTGACGTGTGCAGCTCTGTGTATGCCTGTTTCACCACAGACATTTTGACATGTCACATAAAGAAAAGTGTAACTAGAAAAGGCAGATTCCTGTGTGCTCGCTGCCTAAATTTAGCAGCCGTTCTGCTGAAGAGGAACTCTTCAGGAAGTGATCTTATAATTGATGCCTATAAGCCATTTGTATTTTTATGTAAATCATCTGGTAACTACGGTAACACGTCGTCATACAAGACGCTTCTCTTATCATCATTCAGAACATGTGGTCGATTTGCAGTCTACTAACACTAATAATGCTTATAATCAGTTTGTGACACCAGAGAGCATACATATAGCCATTAGAAGCATGTTTGATTTCCTCAAGTGGGTCTTGAACATGCAGAAGTTTCCATGTCAAAGTATGTTCAGTAGAAGGGCAAAAAAGCGTCCAGAAGAATAATGATAGATAAAGGCGAGCACACTAGTTAATGACATTGATATTGACTGCATTCCATTCAGGTGAGCCAGTTCCAGGGCACTACCATAGTGCATTCTGGCTCACTAGACTAGCTTAGTGGGATACAGCCGTCTACTGTAAAAACTGTGTTTTTCCACCCAGTCTCTGGGGCTGATGGTCGGGGCAGAATTACTCCAATTAACTTCTAGCTTCTGTGAAATGTGTTGAATTTTAATCTGTTTGTGTGTGTGTGTGTGTGTGTGTGTGTGTGTGTGTGTGTGTGTGTGTGTGTGTGTGTGTGTGTGTGTGTGTGTGTGTGTGTGTGTGTGTGTGTGTGTGATCAGTACCATAGCCAGGATACAGTTCCGCCTACCAGACGGCTCCTCTTTCACCAACCACTTCCCATCACAGAGCAGACTGCAGGAGGCTCACAGCTTTGCTGTTCAGGTCTGTGTGACCACTGTGTTTCCGTACAGTCGCTTGTAGTTGTTGGTACGTTGAGGATTTTAAAAACATATCCTCAGGCAATACATCACTCTTCGACCTACATGGATTCACCAAGTGTTCAAGTGTGGTTTTAAACAATGAACTGGGGATAATTAATCAAAAAAATCAATCATACTTGTGATAGTATTTTTAGGGAGAAAAACGATTGCTCGTAAAGGTACACCATCTTTGAGAAGATGATTGGCATATTCTTGTGCCAGTCTTAAGTAGCATGTGCTGATTCCACTGATCTGAGGAGGCTACTTCTCCTGCAGTGTAAATGTGTCCCATTCAGCCAGGTTGAGTTGTGTTTAGTTGGGTGCACTCACTGTTGGACATTTAGTTGTACCATTAGGGCAGAGTCTCTGATGTGGAGCCTGCATGTCTGTTAAAGCTACTTGTCCATGAGGAAGAATATTGAATGATCAACCCTCTCAAACATCATGACTGAGCTGCACTGGAGCATTCATTCTGAAGCTTTGAAGAATCACAAATTGGTTTGAGTCAAAACATTTCCTACTAATTATGGCTGAAGAAGAGCAGGTAAGTTTACTTCTTTTTAATGCAAGTGCACCAATTGTTCCACCCTTGATATCTAGTGTGATAGTGAAACACAGTATTACAGATGGAAGTCAACTGTTGATCTGTCTGCTCTCTGTCCCTTAGACACTTACACATAGTCACTTTCCACTCTTGCTGATGAAAGCTGCCACTTGGGTTTGTTTCCTATATCATTGTGTTTAATGATCAACAGTGAAGTCATTAGAACCATGAATGAAATGCTTTGCTGTGGCTCAGGAGGTAGAGTGTGTCGTCCGTTAATCCCAGGGTTGGCAGTTTGATTCCCGGTTCCTCCTGTCCACATTTCGAAGTGTCCTTGGGCAAGACACTGAACCCTAAGTTGCTCCTGATGGAGGCCAGCACCTTGCATGGCAGCTCCGTCACCATCGGTGTGTGAATGTGTGTGTGAATGCGACCAATCTGTAAAAGCGTTCTAGGAACCATTTAGCTTAAAAAAGTCCAATTACCATCATATGACACAAGATGAAAGTCATACCCGACAGCAGAAAGTGATTTTTAAAGAGGTGAAATGTATGAAGTATAATCATGTAACCAAATATTAAAGTAAGGCTGTAAGTGTGTGAATCATTACATATGTCTCTAGTATAGAGTGAGTGTTTTCTGCTGTTTTGTCCGATTGATCTGTTTGTGCAGAGAGAACAACTGAGGTCTATCTGACTGATGCTGCATTTCTAATCATGGGAGTTACTTATTCTCTGATAAAAGACCACAGAGGGTTTAGTTCTGATTTCTAATCAGGATCACAGAGTCTCCTTGTGTTATTCTGAGCTGCAGTGATGAGTGGAAAAGCATGGAGTCAGTTATTGTGGTAAACTCTCCCTCTGAACAGCCAAAGGATTCTACTGATCTCTAAAAAGATCTACTGCTATTACTCGTCACATTATTGTAAACTTTTGTCCCCGTCAGCTTCTGTAGGAATGATTACTCCATATTTTCAGTGATCTGATTGGTCAGTATAGTCCATAGCAGGTTAGCCTTGCTGCATAGGTTACCATGGCGATGTAGTGAGCCAGCTTTGTAACACCAGAAAACCTGAGTGAAACCCAAAGATAGCTGGCTAACCCACTAATGTGGCTTTGTGATACAAGCCCAATGATTCCACTTGAGACAGTCACATCTTTGAATAATGTGATGGTGGACTAGAGTGTACCACATAGTACTGTAAATCCCTTGTCCTGTTCCTGTCTCAGGAAGTGGGAAACCGCTACGGTAACTTCTCCCTGGCGACCATGTTCCCTCGGCGGGAGTTCACCACTGAAGACCTGAACAAGACTCTGTTGGAGCTGGAACTGGCTCCGAGTGCTTCTATTGTGCTACTGCCGGTGAGTAGACCAGAGTCCACCTTCTATGTGTCATTCAGTCAACGTCCCATCTAACTGAGTGGTCCCTGAATAATACAAATGGACCAGAACAGTGTCCTGCTCAGAAGAGCTACTGGATCTTCACTGTGACATTCACCGAGTTGTTCAGATGGGTCTCAGTCTCATGTCTGTGTGTTAAGTACAAAGCTGGAGTCAGGACAAGCTTAGCTTAGCTTAGCATAGGGAAGCAGGGCAAAACAGCTAGGCTGGCTCTAAACAAATGTCCCAAAATGTTGAACCATTTCTGAAACGTGCCTCTTGGATGCTCTCCCTCTCAGCAGTCAGGCAGGTCTGCCAACACAGTGGTCCAGTCCTCTAGGGGGGGTATCTGGGAAGTTCTGGGCACACTCCTCTACCCTTTGCTGGCTGTATGGAGATTCCTCAGTTCCTTCCTGTTTGCAACCCCGCCCCCTCCTGGAGCAGCGTCCAGAGGCCCTGCCCGCCAGTCCAGCTCTTACACCAACTCAACATCAGCCTCTGACAAAGCAAAGAGGTGAGGGCTGGTCTCTGCTGCATTTCCGGTAGAAGCTCCAAGTCGCAAGTAGGGGTGTAAAGACTGACCGCTGATTCCATCAGGCTCATCAATACACAACCACAGATCCAAACCAAATTCTGTGTAAAATTCGTCTAAAATTGATTCTGAAATGTCCAACACAACACAAGTTCAAACAGCTGTACAAGAACTAACTAAAATAGTCCGAACATTACGATTGAATTCAGAAATGATCAACTGTATCATGTAACTGTATAATCAAACAATCTGACCAGACATTCTGTGCCAAAAAAATTGTTGAGGTTCCATACCTGACCCTATTCTGGTGCCAGAAAAACATTCACAAAGAAAGAAATGACAGCATTGCCTGAAATGTGTAGATTAGTAGTGGACTCAACATGTGCTGGTGAAGGCACAAGATGAGCTGCTGTATTCACAAGGAGATGCGTCCAAATTTAGGTGGAAAACACACTTCAGATGTCACTTAATAATGCATCACTACCTGTGTTAACTTTTGTTGGTGTGCCAGTGAACACAGCAGGCCATTTCTGAAAGAGTGCTTCAACTGAGGAAGTATTGATGTTTCTTTTTTCATTCATCAAAGCAAATACATGTCATTCATGTACCAACAAAAATGTCCAATCTGAGCTGAACCAGCTTTGAACGGCTTCGAGTGGATATGTATGGTTTTATTAGCAGATGCTGGACCGTGTATTTAGATACAAGGTATAGTATATCAGACCTACAACTAAACCCTCGCACACTAGATACAGGTCACATGGACTTGGCAGCAGTTTAGTTCTTTAGACTTTTTGTTGAATTCGCTACACAACATTTGGTGCTTGTATGTGTATGATAAGAGCTTTGACTCTATTGTACTTGTGCTAATGTTACACTACAGTTTAATAGAAAAAAAGATTGCTATATACAGTATGTATCTACTACATACAGTATGTGGTAATTGATTCACTGTGTGTTCTGCCATTTTCCTCTGTGTCCACTCAGAGAAACGCTCTCCAAGCACACTCGGGAGAAGCGGCCTAAGGACTTCAAGAAAGACGGTAAAATCTGCAGGCTCAGGACTCAGGAGGACAGTGAGGATGACAACAACACCTGGAACGGGAACTCCACTCAGCAGATGTAGCGCATCAGATGTAATCTGACCAGTTCAACAGTGCTGCAAATAGGGCTGATGCTTTTGTTCTGTCTTTCTCTTACTGTGTTCTGGGCCTACGCCCCTGCACCTCGCCTGCATGGGTAGATCAATACTAATCAACAGAAGCTCATTTGGGTTTAAGCTGAGTGTTTTTGTGTTGATTATGACATGATTCTGTCTCTTAAACCGGGCTCAGATTATAGTGACAGGCCCTGATTAACAAGTAAACTGCTGACCTGACCTGAGGATGTAATCTGAGCCCAGCTTTACATTATGGTATGGAGTTAACATGAGAAGGGATTGGTTGATTTCCAGTAACTCATCCAGATTGTTAGCTAACAGCAGAATGATGTTTTTGTTTTATATGTATGAAATATTTGATCAAACAGCTTACAGCCGCTGGCAGGGGACTATACGTCTGTAGCTGTTGGAGTTCACACACACACGCATACATACACACACTGGCACTATGTGTTTGTACTAGTTGACAATGGATGACTACTGTAGTTCTTCTCATCCAACAATGAAAATTAAAACAGCCTGTTTTTCAAAAAACTGTGTCATGGTTGTTTGTTAACAAGGACCGAGTCTTACCTGACCTGCGTTACCTTCACACATGGCTGATGAATTGGCTCTCTGAACACAGCTTTGATTTATCTCAAATACTCCTCTTATTTTGAAATAAAGGCAACATGGAAACCGTGATCAAATAATGGTGTCCACATTGTCTTTATTTGTTACCAGCCTTTTTGTCTTAATGGTTTACTGGTTCCAATGTCTTGTACATGACATGATGATCTCTCAATACTTAGCATGTTCTCATCATCTCATTTTTCTATTGGTGCCATATAGTGAAAGATGTGTGTAAATGACTCCATGTTTGGGGTCCACTCTAATAAGTTCTGGTCATGAACCACCTGTCAATAAGCTGCACTAGTGGAGGTTTGGCCTTAAGGACTTCAAATCAAGCTACCTCAGTTATCCACAGGTCACTTAGAGTTGAATTCAATGACATGTTTTACTCTTCCATTCATTTGTCCATATTCAACTCATCAGTCCTGTCCGAGTTCACTGTGGAACAAATATTAAATCACATATTCAGCACAGCATTTCGCATCTTATTTGTTGATCTGAAACATCAGTTGCATGGAATGTGTGTCTGTGTGTACGTGCGTAGTAAGTTAGTTTGGAACGCAGCATTACAATATATGAACAATAACATCAAGTCATAGTAGCACTTACTTTATGTCACTTACTTTAAAAGACAAATCTGCAGGCCTAGATGCAATATTTCATGTGTGACAATATTCAATTACATTTGTACATGTTTTTGGTGGCTCTTCCTTTATTCCACAGACCCCCCCTAAGGATAAAGCAGCCAGGGCTCTTGTGGGGAATTCACACTCTGTGGAGGATGTAGAAGGCTCGGACTGTATTCTGTGTGTCAAAGCACCATGCAGGCCACTCTGGGCTTCTCATACCATGCTGATATCCCAAATCACAGCCTGCTAGAATATGAACCTGATTTTCCTGTCTGAATGAATATAACCTCTGTGTGAGCAAGGTACTCAAACAGTGTATTGTCCATATGATCGTGGTTCACTATGAACAATATAACTTCTATTGTCATTCACACCAGGCCTGAGAAAAAAAGAGGGATAAACCCATCCTTATACTATTGTATTGGTTTGTGGCTCCATAGGGGACTTGAATAGTCTCTTTTAACTCATTCTTTTGGTTTTACAACACATTTACTGTTTAAACCACCCTCATTACCCTCCCATAGCTAATGAACATAGTGGAGCATTTAGCAGCTAAAGAGCCAGATCATTTTCTCAGGAGTTGGTGGAGACCAAACCAGAGCTAACAGAGAGGGAATATTGGACTTATTGGTCTGTTGGCCAAAAACAGCTTGAAGCCTTACTTTTGCCCTTCTGACGTTGAAAATAAGAACACATTTTGGAAATGGTTAACTTTCTGATCTTTGTTTATTCATTTTACCTCCAATTCTAATTTTATTTTAAAGACATACTTTTAGAAGAAATCACTTTAGCAATCACTAAAAGTATGAGCCACATGAAGAGAAAAACAGTGCTTTAAACTATAAAATGAGCATCAATGTTCTTATATGATACATCCAGTGTATGTATGTGAAACACCATTATATTCTGTCCATATACATAGTGTTCCACTATAAACTGTATATATTATAAGCTATACTACATTACAATTTATCTTGTGTAATAATTATAAGCAATGAGCAAAACTGTGCATCATGTTTGGAATAACAAATACATGCAACTGCAATCATGTGTAGACAGTAAATGACAGTAATTCATCATTAAGAAAGTAAGCAAGTCAACATTAATGTCGGTAAATAAAACTGAGAATGTGGACATTTGCAAATACGTGCATTACAAATGATGCCTGCTAACATACAGACCCAACTCTGATACAACAGAGATGCAGTGAACTCTGTGCTGCAGGTAGCCCTCACTCTCCAGTGAAAGTTGGGTTGGCCACAGTGGTGGTGGCATTCTGGAACAGTGGGTTGTCAGCCTAGCAACAGAGAAAGCCCAATGATTTGTTTGTTTTCATCTATGATGTTTGTCAATATTGTCTGGAGCAGATTACAAAACCAACACAGTGTCCTTTTTAGAGATCAGTAGAATCCTTTGGCTGTTCAGAGGGAGAGTTTACCACAATAACTGACTCCATGCTTTTCCACTCATTACTGCAGCTCAGAATAACACGAGGAGACTCTGTGATCCTGATCGGAAATCAGAACTAAACCCTCTGTGGTCTTTTATCAGAGAATAAGCAGCCCCCATGATTAGAAATGCAGCATCAGTCAGATAGACCTCAGTTGTTCTCCTCTCTGCTTTGGCAGCACACACAGTACTTTAAATTTTTTATGTGCATCGCATAGTTTGTTCATCATTAAACAAAAAAAGCTCACATACTCCCTCTATACTACTGAACACGTTGCCAAACTCATTCATGATGTGTTATATGTATTATATTTGGTTATGATTCCAAGTGTTTCTTTAACTGCATATTTTATTGATTTTATTGTATAGATTTAATCTCATTGTGTCACTTTCTGCTGCCACAATAATTGAATTTCATCTCAGATGAAGTTCTCTGCTCATGGTTCTGATGATGCTGTTTGTAATGAAGAAGTCCCCCTTTTTCACATGAACACGTTTAGAGCTGGATCAGTAAACCCAGAGTCAGTTGATGACCAGCTTTGTGATACTGGATCTATTTTGACCTCACTCAGACTGTGTCCACAGTCTTTACCTGGAATATGTCATCCTTCTAAGGCATGTGACCGATCTTAGGAGGCTTGGCTCGCCATCTACACTACATGTATGTTGGGGACTTGAGCTGTATTTATTAGCGAGAGTGGTTACATTGATGCTAACCACTTTTAGGTGGCTAATTTGATTGTACCTGGTTAAGCAGGTACTTTCTTTGACTCTACAGCTATTGGGGTTTGCTGTGGGTTTCACTTAACTAATCTTTTGTCTTTGTTAAACTGAAAAGTAATATAGCAGAAAGCAACTGAATTTGACTTGTGTCCTCCCCACAAACTTGCTGTTGCATATTATAGATTATAGCTGCTAGGCCCTGATCATTTAGCTTCATTCCCATTTTCCTCAGCAAATGGATCTATTTACTTTTGTGTCAGCCTTGTTGAACAAATTCTATAGATATTCTTTAGTTACCCTGATAGGTTCAAACTATTTTAGTATTTCAGTTGTTAAATATTATGAGTGATTGATGTTATTTGTGTTGCCTTCATCTCTTGCTCACGGTGGGCTTGTTTTAGTTTTGTACAGGGCACTATATATTCCACTCCAGCTGTCATGGTCCCCAGTGTAAAGGAGGCAGCAAGGTGGAAGCTGTGTGAATCAGCATGGCTGCCAGACACAGTCCTCTCTCTTAGCTTTGGCTGTTGCTGTGATTATGATTATAGCCCTGGTTGTGGCTTTGATTGTTATGGTTATGTGACACATTAGCTTTTAATGGGTGTAAAACTAACAACATGAAGGCTTGTATGTGTGCAGTGAAGTGACATGGTTGTGCTGGCTAAGCGTTGTGGTGAAGCTATTCCTGAACTCCTGGGGTGTATGATAATACAGCTGTCATATCTACTACAAGCACAACACAAAATGCCTTCCACCAAAAGTGGATTGCCCACCAGTGAACACTGCTATTCCCATCCTGGTAACATTAGCAAGGATGTGGCTGATGAAGCGCACACTAGCAGCAGGTCATCGCCATCAGAGCTCCCGGTGGCTTGTTGTGGATCACCATTCAGTTATATCTACATTCAGTGATGCTCACACTGCCCTGCTATTGTTCATGAAGTGACCTGTTACTGTCACAGCAGCAAAGAGATCATTTTCAAAGTTAAAAACAACTTGGCAGACAGACTGAGTGGACTAGCTGTCCTGTCAGTTGGGAGTTTGATTTAAAGCATGTTGTGAAGGCTTCTGCACAGTGCAAGGCTCATCAGTTGCCATTTAAATAACATTAACAGAGTAGGGTCTAAGTTTGTTTTGGTAAGGTGTCTGTGCTCTGATTGGCTGCAGTGCCAGCCTGGTATAATGCTGAGTGACTTTGGAACACAAAAGTAGTTCAGAAAAAACATAATATCCACACATAACAACTTAGGGAAAGATTGTCAGACCCCCACAGCCTCAGTTTTCTCATCATGCTCCTAGCTGGCAATAGCACTGAACATCAGCCTTCTACCTACATTGCTGAACTGCACAATGGTCCAATCTAAGTATATTTCTAGGCAGTCACTCATGTAGCTTGCCATTCAAACATGAAAGGTATACTTCACAGCAAAACACTTAACAACAAACTATAGAGAATATAACAAAAATAACACCACAGAAGCTCTAGTTCTTAAAATGTTGATTGTGATCATTTCTAGTTTTTATTTTTGTTAGCAGTGATAATTAAAATGACATTCACATAAATGGTCTCACCTCTGCCCACTTAGCTTTCTTCTTTTCATTTTCAAATTTCCTGAACTCTTTCACGTCCTTCATGTAGATGAGTAACTTGATGATCATCAGCAGCAGGATGCCAATGAGAGCTACAGACGCAATGGAACCTCCAATGATAGCTATGACGCTGGGTGGTTCCGGACAGTCTGGAGAAAGAGGGATAAATCACATCAAGTTTTACACATATCCAAAAAACTATTAAAAAAAAACAAAAAACAATGAAATGGAGAAAAGTGATTGTCTGCTGACTTTTTTAGCCACGCTAGCAGTGAAATGTCTCAACAACTATTGGATAAATTGTCATGACATTTGTGGTCCCCAGAGGATGAATCCTAGTTACTTCAGTGATCCTCTGACCTCTACTGTAGTGCCACCGTGAGGTTGACATTTGTTTTGACTGAAATGTCTCAACAACAACAAGTTGTCATGCAATTTGGTTCAAACATTCAGGATGAATTCTAATCACTTTGGTGATCCTCCAACGTTTCATTTTAGTACCATTGTTGGAGCCATTTCAATGGGGGCCTTTGGTTGGCGCTGTGGGCATCATAACAGTCTATTTAAGAGTGACTAATTGACACAGGTGTGGCGCAAAACGAGGTTGATGGTTTTTGACCGTAAGGCACGGTAACGGTTTGTGTTTTATTAATTTGAGAAACATTTGGAAAAAGACAGAAAATAAATGGATTGGTATATCCAACTATAGGTTTTGGCTGTTTGACCTTTGTTTTTTGGTGACTACATAAGACAAGGAGCCTAGATCGAAGCATGCCCTCTACACCGAGCCACGTGTACAAAACTGACCAAAACAAATGGTGCGTCAACAACCATCATCAAGTCAACATACTCTGCCGACATAACTGTCTTTCAGAGGCCATAGCAGGCTCAGTTTTAAAGCTAGAGTGAAGATAGTGGTATCATATAGAACATCTGTTGGTACCAACCATGTCATGCTAGCTTGTCAGGAAGAATAATGATCTAAAGTTGGCCTAAATTTTGACGAGGGAAAAACTGGCATGGCAATTTTCATTCAAAATATCTGAATGAAAATGGGCTCTATGGGTACCCACGAGTATCCGCTTTACAGACGTGCCCACTTTATGCTAATCCCAGGCAGTTTAGGGCAAAAACAGTGTAATTTTTTGCATGCAGTACTATTTTTACCTATTTTAAAAATATTTTGCACACTGGGGGTCCCTAAACAGTACTGGAATTGCATAAATTGGGTATGACTGGAAAGCTGATACTCTTGTGGATTCAGTGAGCCCAATTGTATTCATGTGTGATGATATTAGTCCCCATAGTAGCCATTTCATTGTAGTGAGACCATTTTTTGAAACTTGACCTTACTGTATAAAACATAAAACACATTGTGACCTCTAGGATGAAACTGTCTAACCACAAGACACCTAGGGCATTCAGAGGACGTATGGCTTTCCCAGCTATATTCAGAAGAGAAGAGCTTGCCATCCGATCGCTGAAAAATGCAATTCTTACAGAAATCTCCAAAGGTCAAAGGTTTTTTGATACCAAATCACAGCATGAATTGTTTTATGGTGTTCCTCATGGTCTTGGTGTCTTAATGTGGTATTGGAGGGATTTTTTACCATTTTTATCAATTCTCGTTTGGTCAAAAAGGGTTACATTTTGCACCAAATCTGTGTAACAAATGGTATCAATCCAAAAATAGTTGCAACAACTTATGAGACATAATTGAGCATGGGAGTGGCCATCATATACTTCCTTCATAATGTGCTAAGCCCTTATACACTTATACATCTGGCGCCTAACCGAAACAGTGTTTATTACACATTTATGATTAGAAAGACTTGACACACAATGCTGAGATGCATATCAGATTAATCTTCAGGTTCTCAGCTTTCAGATGATGTATATCACGTCTATGTGGCATATACTGTTGACCTGCTGAAGGTGAAAGATGAAAATTGCACTGAAACAATGACGTTGTTAAATGTAAGAGTTTGTCACCTCTTCAGTGTTTCCTGTATTTCATCAGCAGCTTACCTCTCTGTTTCTGAATTTCAGCCCTGTAGTTATCCTCTCCAACCAGCTGTTCTAGCTTAAACTTGATCCAGCAACCCTCTGTGTCCTTCTGCTGGCACTGCTTGCCTTGGATGGTAAACTGGTCTACCATTTCAGGATAAATGCTCTTGCTGCAAGCCACACTGCAGTTTTTTTTAAAGGGACCTGACTCAAAGCCGAGGCATTCAATGCAATTCCTGAAAACAAGATGAATAGCAACAGTTAATACTTAGGTCAGTAGTGGAGCTACTTTATTCATTTATGACCAAATTTTGGATCTAAAACAAAAGTTAAAGTTGAGTAGAAGTTTGGACTTACACTTTGGTCTGGCAGGGGTCAGGGCAGCCGAGGCATTTCTCGCATCGTGGACGCTGGTATCCTACGTTACACTCACAGCGGTTACATTTGCAGGTCCCTCTGCCATAGCACACAGTGTTGTTACGGGTACGACAGCTCTCCTCAGACACCTTACACTGACAGGCTGAGCCCTCGTAGTCTCGATAGCATTCACATCTGCCACAGTTGCACTTACCATTTCCTGCAAGTGGTGAGGAATGGACAGGAGATACTTGCTTTTAACACATTACACATTTGTGTGTGCATGCTACCCCACAGCTAAGCCCATGAATAGTGGGGGCAGCTGATCTGGTCAGCAGCACTACAATGACAAAGTTTTGCAGAGGAACTAAAACTGATAGATAGTTAAACGGTCCTAGCTCAAAAATATAACTAGACGTCAGGGCTACAGAGACACGACACAGAGACTGTGCTGTGATTGGTCAACCTGAGCTGCTTGTCTTTTCCCCTTCATGTTTCTGATGCTGATGTTGATAGTGAAGACAACATGATGCACACGGAAGAAAGATTCAGCCATCTCAACTCCAAACATACTCACCTTGATCACTGCTCTCTATCACCATGACTGAGACAACATGAACACAGTGATTATACACTAACCCATCATTGCTCTGAGCCACAAAATGGATGAAAGAATGTCAACACAGTTACTGTGGGGAACATAATTAAAGGCTAAAAGAGTGTAGAGCACACACATCCAGAAACCTTCTACAGGTGCTGGATCATAACGCACACTGAGAGCTCCCAGCAAATGAAATTTAACAGAGCAACGTTTTGATCTCACAGGGATCTTCGCCAGGCATTGTCAAATAAACATCACATCATCACAATACAGACACATGATACAGCTGTCTAGTGTTGTGGTGGTGATATCAACAGGTGAAATTAACTATAAAGCCATACCTACGCTGTAGTTACCTACAGCAGCTTCTTCTAAACCTTTTGCATCAAGCATAAATCCAGTTTACACAGCAGGTTGAGGGTTCCCAGGAACTGTCAACATTCCCACACTTTGCACCTTGTGGGCAGATCAGTCTGATGTAAATCCAAATGCATTTTACTGCTGCTTCCACTGTTTTTGTTGCAGTTAAGGTTCATAAGGTCTATGTGGGAACTGTAATGAATGGATGGAGTTATATATCAGATGTAAAACAATGGGCTTCAAATGGTGACTGGTTCCACATCTTCCAGGTCACAATTCATTTATCTGTCTTTGCATGCCTATCTCTCACAGCTCACCTCCGTTCATTTTCTAGAAGCAGCAGCAAATTCCTCACGAGAAGCACAATGGAGTGAGAGATGGTGAGGTAAGGCGCAGCAGCAAATATTCAAATGAATCAACTGTGACCTGGAAAGAGTTTGAAAATGTTGGCTTGGTAACCAGTCACACCTGTCATATATTTCTTGTAAATAAATAATAGTAAATGTAATGATAATAAATAATGCTAAAAATAATTATGTAGGGAAAACAGCCTTTGCACAGAACCTTGTGGAACATGTACAAACTGATTTCGATCTGATAAATAGGACTTAAACCAGCTTAGTGCAGTGCCTTTAATGCCAATTTAATGTTCTAGTCTCTGTAATAGAATGTGATGGTCAATGGTATCGAATGTGGCACTAAGAGACAAGTCAGTAAGTACAGAGACAAGTCCTTTGTCTGATGCAATTAGGTCATTTGTAACCTTCACCAGTGCTGTCTCTGTGCTATGATGCACTCTAAATCTGTTAATAAACATTTAGTTATACATAAATGTTTCCTTTTATCATCAAGTTTTGTCTGTGAATATTTCTTCAAAGCAGAGATCTAGACTCAGTGTATTGAGATTTCACCCCTCAGATAATAAGACTGATCAATCTAATTCGATCGATAAATCTTCTTTCAATTGAAGGTGGTGACCCAAATTTAATACTAATACAATGATTCTTTAAACGTAGGTTACACTACAATTAGCAGCTTATTATTTTACGCCTGAAATAACTGTCCAATAAGATGCAGCTCCTGCACTATTCTGTATCACTGTGAGCCAAAATACACTGCACTTGGATTGACAGCAAGATTGTTCTGCCAATGGACACTGAGGGTGGGAGGTTCTGGTAGTTCCTAGGGACCGATAGATTGGCTGAGCCATTATTATTGGACAAAATTAGCTTATTTCAGATATATGAGTATCAGCCACTTACAAGAAATGTTGTTACATTTAGAAATGTTTGAGGTCACGATACAATGCCTCCATTACAGAGTTTGTCCACCACAAATTCATTTTTACACTGTAAAATGTCCCACTCACAACATGTATTGGTCAGTTCTTTCAAATGTAAGGTCCTGTATCAAAAATGTTTATGAATGTTATGATAATAAATAATGGGGAAATCCTGGTGGCCATGGGGGGCAAGACGCTTACCATGTAATTTCAATGTCCCCTGTCTAGTCTTGTCTCTTCCCTCGTTTTCGGTCATTTACAATCCACAATCAAAAATAAAGGTAAGGACTCCTCCTTCACATGAATGTAAACACAGCAGGTTCCAAAATCTAAAGAATACGCTAACCCGTATTTTAGGTCTTAAGGATACAGACCATGTGTTTTGGTGAGAAATACTTGTATCTGTTAAACCATAATGGAAAAAAAGTCAGTTCTTTTGTTGTAACACTTTAAGATGCAGATCATTTGAAAATTACTGAAACTCTACCTCCACATAGTTTATTCTGGAACTTCTCACAGTGTTCGTCGTCGCACTCGCAGAAGTCTCCATGGTAACTGCTTCCACTCTCTGTAGTGTGGCACTGGCACCTGCCACACACACAGTCTCCTCGACCCTCACACTCAGTGCCATTCTGCTTCTGACAAGAAGCTCGCAGGGAGCCCTCATCTTTCTTGTTAATGGAGCACTCACAGAGCCGACCGATGTAGTCTTCACTGCAGCTGAACAAGGACAAGTTAGAAAGAGCGAGAAAAGTTCAAATTAAACTGTAACAAAAACACAATAGAGCGCCCCTCCCACTGTTATAATAGACATTTTCTTTGATCAATTTTGTGAGCCAAAACTATTTTTTTTATCTGTCAACTTAATAGATTTTACCATTTTTTCAGTTATACACACACCACCCCATAGAGTCACAGTTTGTTGCTTCTGTATTTCTATTTGTGTACGGATGAAATTGGTCGAATGGTGTATTTTTTCCTTTGTAAAGAGCCAGACACCCTGTTTGCCCTGCTTTCAGTCTCCATGCTAAACTAAGCTAACCACATCCCGTTTTTCATCTCACTGTCAGAAAGAAAGCAAATAAGTGTATTTCCCAAAATGCTGATGTCATACAGCAGACATTTATTAAGTTAAATATTTGTGTATTTGCTTTGGGTTGGTTTGTATTATTTGCATGCATTTTGAGTTATTCTCTTTTATCGTTTGTTTGTGGTTTTGCTTTGCATGTTCTTTGTGTAGACCTGCCTGTACACACAATTGATTACAGATTGTGTGCACCTGTGTCCCTTTTGAATAACCCTGGACAGCACCAATCCCTGCAGAGCCCCTGAAACAGCACAAGTATCTACCTTCTAGCAGTGGCACAGAGGATGATGGCAGAGGTGGCGGCCTAAGACCACAACAAGAGGGGGACGACAGAGCTGGGAAGCAGTGCTACACCCTGGCCTGCGGTTCAGGTGAGCACTAGGTTTGTGTGTGATGACTGACAGCCTTGTGTATCTGCCTGTGTACCTTGTGTGCTTTCTCTCCTCTCTCCCTCCCCTTCTGTTGCTTTCTGCAGGTATTTCTGCCTCTGGAGCTGTGGAGTCTGGGTCTGTGGTTGCTGCCGCCTGCTGCCCCCGTGCTCCTGCTCTGCACCCGCTGCTGCTATTGCTGTTGTTGCTGTTTTTATTAGTATTGCTATTATAATGTTGCTCTTAGTGTTGTTTCCGTTGGTGTTAACATCAATGCCATTACCATATCTATGCTGTATTGTGCTGCTGTATGTTCTCTTTCCTCCTGCTCTCTCTCTCCCGCTCCCCCCTTCCCCTTCAACCCAACCGGTCGAGGCAGATGACCGCCCACCTTGAGCCTGGTTCTGCTCGAGGTTTCTACCTGTTAAAAGGGAGTTTTTCCTTGCCACTGTCGCATAGTGCTTGCTCATGGTGGGAACTGTTGAGTCTCTGTAAATATAAAGAGTCGGTCTAGACTTGCTCTATTCGAAAAAGTGCCCTGAGATAACTTTGTTATGATATGGCGCTATATAAATAAAACTGAATTGAATTGTATCGAACACATTCCTATGGGCATGCCATGGCGAATTCACAGGGGAAGGGGGAGCAAGCCAGCCAGCCATTAGATGAGATGAGTCAGTTGACCAGCAAGTGGGGCCGAGAGTGTTACAAGCGTGACAACAGAGACAGTGGGCAGAGCTAGCTATGTAAGTAGCCACCTCAGTTTTGAACACGCCGTCTGTCAGGAGAGACTGGGCTGGGCCTTGCTGAATGAATACTGGTGTTTTTTTGTTGTTCCCCAGGCATCCTCTACGGCCCGCTTGACAAATCTGTGGCTCCGGAGAGACAGAGAGGACCGGACGACCCGGCCAGATGGACAAGACCGTTCCTTGTTGTTGCACTGGACTTTTATTGGACTTAAGAAGAATTAAAATGTTGCCCCAGCAATTACTTAAGTTCTTTGAAAAATATTTTTCTATCAGATTTTTAAATTGATTTAATTATTTATTATTTTAATCATTACATACGCCACACCTAATGATTCCTTTAGTGTGTGGGTGACTGAAACTACTTGGCTGAGGTTATGAAAAGAACACAGGCATGGTTAAAAGAAACTAACATTGATTGTTGTTAGGACATGAGTTGCAGATTGTGGTCTCCGGTGTCAAAGTCAGCCATCCACCCACACTCCCTATCTAATGTCCTGTTCACACAAAGAAGCAGGCTCTCTCTTGCCTCTCACGTTTACATAATCAACTCTGATTAGATAGTTATTTTCTCCCATTGCCACAATACTGATGGATAACTAAGCAGGTAATTTCCCAAGTGCTGTGTTTCCATAATTTTTCTTATTCAAGTCCCAGTAGCTCATTACGTTATATCATACTGAATAGGATAGCCATTTGCTTTCCCCCCCAGTTGTTGAGGTGCTTTTACAGGGTTGAGTTGAAGTAGAAAACAGCTGTGACCCTTGTTCCCTGAGTGAATCAAAACAAGTATGATTGGTTGTCTCCAGGCTGTCGCTCCCGTGGACATTTTGCCTAAAGTTGAAACTTTCTCAACTTCTCCAGGTTGTGCGCTGGCCTTTTGGCTGGACTTTTGGCTGGACTTTTGAATCTTGAATCGCAGGAATTGGTGCTAGGATGTTATTTGGAGGTTCTATTCACATTGACTGGCAGCCTGTCGTGCCTTGTGAACTGAGAGTAAGAAGTTTTACTGGACTACAACATCAAGCCATGTCCTTCTTTGCTCCTGACAGAGGACAGTCATTATTTGCACAAGAGGTTGCTTATCAGGAAAACATAAACAGGTAATTTTACGTGTTTGAACAAATGACTGATGCTGGCTTTTTTTTCTGGTGAAGACAGCCTCCTACACGCAGCTAGGATAGTATTGTTCATTTTACATGTACACCAAAATACATATTGTTGCAAACCCAACACATACTGTATTTTTTTATGAAATCAAAAGAACTTCCAGTGCATGCTAACTCACTGACACAGTCATCATGTAGGAGGTGTAAAGCTTACCTGCAAATACCACAACTGACTTTTCCCCTGCCACTGCAGTGTGAGTGGTTACTGTTATGGGGGTCATCACACTCACACTCACAGTTTGTAGATAAGGTCACTGTCAATGTGTCTTTAATGCCCAGTGGTCTGATAGTGAAAGACTTCTCCTTCATACATGAGTCCGCTATCACAGTGACATCAAAAGAAATCTAGAGAGGGCAGTTAGGGTTGGGAGTTGGAGTCAGACAGAGGTGTAATACATTTACAATAGTTTAAACATAAAAAACTTGACAAAATGAGATATTCACATTATTTATCCCCTCTTGTGTTCACATTCAATGCTGGTGTTGGGGTGCCAGCACCATTACTGCGGGCCATTTGGTTCATCTATAGTCAGAGTGAGAGCTGTGTCTGCATTATTGGCAGGAAGTCAATCGCATTGTGAATGAGTTACTACCTCAAGTGAAGGAGTTCAAGTATCTTGGGGTTTTGTTCATGAGTCAGGGAAAGATGGAAGGCAAAATCTACTGGCGGATTGATGCAAGAAGCATTAAAGCCTGCGTTATACCAGACTGTTGTGGAAAAGAGGCAGGTGAGCCTAAAGGCCAAGCTTTTGATTTACTGGTCAATCTATGTTCCAACCTTACTCATGATGATGAGCTTTGGGTAATGACCGAAAGAATGAGGTCACAAATTCAAGTGGCTGAGATGAGTTTCCTTCAAAGCGTGGCTGAGCTCAACCTTAGAGATAGGGGGGAAGAGCTCAGACATCTGGAAGGAGCTTGGTGAAGAACAGCTGCTCCTTCGCATTAAAAGGAATCAGTAAGGGGTTTTGGGCATTTGATTAGAATGCTTCCAGGAAACCTCCCTTTGGAGGTACTCTAGGCATACCCTAACTGAGAGGAGACTCTGGGGGAAAGACCCTGAACACAGTAAAGGGATTATCCCATCTGATCAGCGGATGGCTTGGGATCTCCCGGGAAGAGCTGGAGGAGGGGGCTAGGGAGAAGGATGGCTGGGCTACCTTACTTAGTCTGGTACCACCAGGACCTGTACCAGGATAAGTGGATGGGAAATGGATGGCTGACTTTTTAATACACAAGACAATCTTAAAACCTGAAACTGATGTAACAAGAACTGTGTGCACTTGCTAAATGAACATCACCATGAAAACTTTAGAAAACTACAAAAAAAAACTGACCTCCTGTGCCACACGTACGTTGTCACAAACCCCTTTGCTGTCCCCTGGTGGTCCTGGAGAATTGCATCTAGGGGTGTAGACAACTCTTACATTGTCAGGGAGATTGTCATGGGTCAAAGTTACTTTGGAGGACAACCTCTGTCATGGATTACACATTTGAGAGGGTCGTGAGATATAGAAAAAATAGCACAATATTGTGAGAAAAAATGTATTGGCCACAAAGGACAGTTCTAAAAATACACATGCACACAAAAGGAGAAAGGTAGTAAAATTTGCCAGTGCCAAATAGACAACTTACATTGTAGGCGCTTTCAATCAGTTGAACAACATTTTTAGAATCTGGTGACAGAATTCCCACCTCTGATTTTGGAATCATTTTAGAGAGTTGCTGGGATAGAACAGAAGGTACAATGAAAAATCAGAATAAGAATATAATGTGTGCTCTATACATAAATAAAAAAGGTACAGAAATTAATACATTTTATTTACCTTGTACACAACTGCCTCATTTTCTGTCACTGCAAATATTGGCTGAATATTGTTTTTTTCCAGCTGCATAGCTAGTTGTCCAACAGATGGGTAGTCCTGCACACAACAATCAGTGAAATCAGTGACATTTTGTAAACCTAATGTTACACCTCTCAAATAACCATTTGAGATGCTAACCACTGAACAAAACTCACTATCAGTGGTTTTCAAAGAAAACCTATTTTTTTGGAATCAGTGTAGCAATAATAAGTCATAATGCATAGTGGCAATTTATTACAACCTGGGTCTTACTTTCATAGTTTTGCCCATCAGTTATTGTAACATGGCACTGCACACCTTGTGACTGTTGATTCCCTTATGTGATTCCATACATACCATCTCAGTGCTCTTGGTATAAAGGTTGTTTTCCATGTGGCACTGTTCATCATTGGGTTCCAGTATGCCGGCCAATTTACCATCTCCGGCCATGTGGAATCCAGCATCCGTGGTCAGCACAATCAGCCGAGTGCTGCTGTTCCTCCAACCTATTTTGTCCTAAACAACAATATATGTTAGAGACCATTTAAGAAAGAAAACATCAAAGGCCCAGTTAAAAGGAACGTTTAACTTATTATTTTTTTTAAAACTATGATCACATTTCTCTACCTCCTACAAAATGCTGTAGGTACAAAACCCAGAGAGGGGATAGAAAAAGGCCCTCTTTGCATTTCAAGTCTATAGGCTTGACTACTGTTCATATAGTGTGTTTGTTTGCTAGACAGTCAAGACACTCTACAATAAGTTGCCAGCCAAAACTACAAAAGATGAAGAAAGGAAAATCTAAAAGTTTCCTGTATAGAAATGTCTGTGTTTATTGACAGCAGGTCTCGGTCCGTTTCTTTAGTCTGCACCAGAGTATAATTGAGGGCTTCCACACCAGCCCAAATTCACCAGAGTTCATTTGAACAGAACCAAAGAGATTAGGTGTGAAAGCACACAAATTCGTATGATGTACATTTTAGAACAGAACTCAGCCTCAGTTCTGACGTCAGACAAAATGGCATCATTCCTTAAACCAAAAGGTGTCAGGCCACAGGAAAAATATTGCCAGGTCTTGACAATGTCATTTGCTGGCCCAGTTTTCTGTACTTATTGCGCTCAGTTGGTTTATAGCTATTGTGCTAAGTGCTTTACGCTTATACAGCCCGTTAAAAGGCATAACTTGTGTGACATTTGAATGAATGTTGCATGGAACTGCTACTTGAATGGGCCCAAACAGAAGGTTTTCTAGTTTCATTTTTTTTGTAATGAAACCATGCTTGCTTTCCTTGTGTTAGTCACAGTACATGCTTATCTTTTTAATAGAGTCCTTACCCCACATACAGCAGCCTGCATCATGGCGTCAAGACTCCCTTCAGGAGAGTCCAAGTTCCCAGAAATGAACTGCTCTGTCACTTTTTTTTTGAACTCATCCTCCTTTGGTGTCATACTAAGCACATGTCTGTAGCCAAAGGCAGCCTGACATTGCTGGTAATCCTCATCACATGGCTTCTGCAGTTTCTCCTTATTGGTGTTAGTGTAGGGAAGGACTGTCTTGTCAACAAAGGCACCAAACCCTGCAGTTATAGAAACAACTATTAGTTCCTAATTCCTTGTTTTTTCCTTATAGGGTAGTACTTTTTGAAAGGTTTATCAAACATTTCATACCATTGACATGTATAAAGAAATAACATAAAAGGCAGCGCTTTAGAATACAGCCTGTAAAGTTACTACATTGTACAAATGGGATACCAACAAAATACTTACCGGTAAGTACAAAGAAGGGAATACAGGGCTTATGTGCACAGGCTATGCTGAGTTCCGGCTCTGTCATGGCTGCCAGAGACTACCTCCTGAGGTGTGTCTGTGTGT
The DNA here is from genome assembly GCA_005408345.1 of Macquaria australasica. Lineage (NCBI taxonomy): Eukaryota > Metazoa > Chordata > Actinopteri > Centrarchiformes > Percichthyidae > Macquaria > Macquaria australasica. The sequence goes on from SEMN01001278.1 coordinate 52,817, forward strand.
GTGTGTGTCGTGTTAGAGTTTTTTCCCTGCTCGTCTTTCTTTATGCGCCGGGTATATTTTTGCCAGAGCAGCTCATGTGTCAGTGTCGTAATTAGGACCCGAGCACTGACCAGTGCGAGCGGCAGCGGCCTGCGGCGAAAAGTTAAAACAGTCAACTTTTGGAGAAACGCAACGTCATGCTGCGGCAGCCAATTAGTGATGGGATAACCCACGTGTCAAACTCAAGGCCTCCGGGCCGAATCCGGCACCTCAGTTTATGTGGCCCGTGAGAGCATGCAAAGAATATAATTTGCACAATACAATTCTATGCTGTGTTACGGAAGCACGGTGTACATAAACTACATGTCCGAGAATGCATCCCGATTTTGTTATCCACACACTGAAGGCATCTAGCCGCTAAATGTCAGTATACGCTAGAAAGCATCTCAATATCATATTTAGCCTCTTCCAGTGGTGGCACTCTAGCCAAGTGGTTGTAGCTAGTAACGTTATTAGTAATAGCCTAGCAAAATGTCCAAGAAAAGGAAAGTTGACGCAGAGGGAAGGCAATTTAATGAGAGATGTGAAAGCGAATACATGTTTGTGCTTAATGGAGACAAGCTGGTATGTCTTCTTTGTAACGAGGCAGTGGCAGTGCCAAAGGAGTACAATTTACTGCGGCACTTTGACTCCAAATGCAGAGCCAAGTATACTAACCTTAGCCACCAAGAAAAGTAACAAAAAGTCCAAGAATTAAAAGGCAGCCTGCATTCTCAACAGAATATGTTCGTAAAAATTACAGTAAAAATGATGCAGCAGTGAAAGCCAGCTTTATTGTGGGTGAAGAAATTGCCCGATTGTCAGTGTTTTTCACAAAGTGCATTTTTGAAGCAGTGTAGGCCTATGCTGAAGGTATGTGAAATGTGCCCTGACAAGAAATAGGGTTTTAACAATGTGATTGGTCCATGCATTAGGATGGTGTGTGATATCCAGGTTTTCACTTGGAGAGATCTACTTGATGTGTCCAGGCAGCATCACTCTCTCACCCCACTTCGTCCACAGCATGTATGAGTAACCTGAACCGGGGGGGGGGTTGAATACGACTCATTTCTGTCCAATACTGAGCCCAGTCGAGGGGTGAACTACTCATTTGTTTGTGTAGTTGTCGCGTGAGAAAAACGAAACTCATGCATTATTATTATTGCGCATGTGCAGGCGCGGCCAGGTAAAGAAGAACTATATAGTAAATATATTATTACCATAAATAATTTCAATACAACTACAGCACTGACACCCTATTTTACCCTCTTTTCCTCTCTTGTTAGCAAGTACTATCATATCCATACCATATGATTAAATCAATACTTTAGTACCTACTTACATTATGTGTCCCGGTATTGGTAACCAGTAGGTATTTACTTTTACATGATATGTACAAGATAATTACAGTGTAAGTTGTGGCTGTATTCTACAGTTACGAGATGATAAATGTTAGTATTTTAGACGATTCAAGTTTTCAGATTAGTATTGCAATCTTATTACCTATTTGAGCATGTTCAGTGATTTTTTTCAGGGCTGCAAAAAGATCCTTTCCCAGTTCTTTGACATTTTTCAAGTCATCTTTCATGGAGTAAGACAGGTCCATCAGGTAGTAGAGATCAACTGGATAACCTTGAACTCTTTTAAATTTAACCTTGAATGTGGTAGAAAGCCCTGTAAACACACAAGAGAAACAAGCTAATGAAAAAAGAAAGAACTCAAGAAATACTACCATGCTCATGTACATGAAAATATAGTAAGATCTTTAGAATTTATGACCAGCCCCCAATTCTGCACAAATGCAGATAATGACCCTGCACACAGGTAACTGTTCTGGTTTTATTCACATTCCTTCAGTTATCAAAGGTCAGAATAAACTGATTCCACCAACCGGGTCGCAGTCTCAGAGTAATCTTCTGTGGACTCAGCTGGACAGGCTCCTGCTGGTCAAATGACATGGACAGAGGATCTTCCTTGACAATGCGTTGATTGTTCTTAGGGGAGATGATTTCATCCGCCTTGCAGCCTCTCTCTATTAACTGATCTTGGGTGTCACAGCGTGCTGCCTCCTGCTCACCTGCTTTGGTGAAATTCTGTACGAAGGGGATGCAAGAATACACGAAAAGAGATATGAATAGTCTTTTATATTCAAGATATACTACAGATGTACTATTAAAGTTCAATTCAATTCTGTTTTATTTATAAAGCGCCATATCACCACAAAGTTATCTCAGGGCACTTTACTTCATTTAGAGTAGGTCTAGACCGTATTTACAGAGACCCAACAATTCCCACCATGAGCAAGCACTAGGCGACAGTGGCAAGGAAAAACTCCCTTTTAACAGGCAGAAACCTCGAGCAGAACCAAGCTCTGGGTGGGCGGTCATATGCCTCGACCAGTTGGGTTGAGAGACAGAAAGGGAGAGAGTGAGACAGAGAGAGAGAGGGAGAGAGCGAGAGCAGGAGGAAAATGAACATACAGTAGTACAGCACAGTACAGTTCCACATAGATATGTAAAGTAATAGTAGTGGTAATGGTATTGATGTTAATATTAATAAAAATAATACTAATAGCAATATAATAGTAATACTAAAAATAAGACCAATAACAAGTTCACTCATCTGTGTTTGCATATAATTACTCCCTTGCATAAGGTTTTAGTAAACTACAGTATACTATAAATTCTCAAATAAAAGCCAGTATTCAAATAATACCAGAGTCTCAACTACATGTACTATAATGGTATTCAGTATAATGTACACCACACCACTCTGCTGAAAAGACTTTTTAACACAAATACTGTTTTTGTTCACTAATCATTTCCAGTCTGTGCCACTTTTGCTAGTTTCTGTCATAGCCACAGGTTGTCATATGTCATTTTTGATTGGTTGACAAGCTTCAAGAAGGCGGGTCTTACCTAAAATTTTGGCATGCTACACACAAATGCTTTTTTTTGAAGCTGTGATGGACAGTGAATGATAACCCTCATCCCTGAAGTATTCTGGTTTAGTTTCTGTCTGCATCTATTTGTTAACCTAAATAAACTGAAACAGACTCTGAGCTCAGTGCACGGTTGTGACCAAAAAGAGAATGCCAGGCCCAGCTCCAGCCATCCAGTCGAGTGAATGACACTTCAGGGGAAGAGTGGAGCAACTGCTGGTAGCAGGTAGAGCCTGCCAGGGTTCAGGTAAGGCCTGAGGGTTGGCAATCAAGGCATTTAGTGGTAATTAAATCCCCTAGACCAAACAACAAATAATTTTACCAGTACTACCTGTTCTGTGACATTACCGCCAATGATTCTTATAATACATCTTCTAATGCACCTGAACACATCATCAGTGATGTTACCAGGGTTCATAGGATGTTTTGGGTCTTTCAAACATCAGACACCCTCGCCCTGGCGACCCAGCCGTGGTTGATCAGGCCACAGCTTGTGTTCAGGTAGCACTCGCTTGTCCCCATGGACCTCCTATCTGGATCCAGAGCCACCATGAGGCTTTTTCAGCTGCATCCGTGATGTTCTTGATGGCTCTGCTCCTTGCCACTCCTGTGATGCCCAGTGCGCTTAAGGCTTTGTGGAGTGAGTCCCCCACAAACCCTCTGGAGCCTACCTCGATGGGCATGCATATAGCTTTCCAGCCCTGCGTGCGACAGTTGATGAGAAGCTGTTTGTATTTGGTCCTCTTTCTTTCATGGGCCTCCTCCATACGGTCCTCCCACTGCGCTGTCAGCTCCATGATGACGATGTTTTTTGTGCTCTCTGACACCAGGAGGGTGCCTCAGAGTGGTGCTGACTATATGCCATGGGAATCTCAGCTGTTTCTCCAAATCTACTGAGAGCTGCCAGTCCTTGGCGGTCGCCAGGATCCCTGCTACCTTCTTTTGTCCTGCCCGTGGCTGGTCTCCTGCCTTGACAAAAACAATTGTGTGGGTGGTGGTGCGCACTCGGCTACAGCTGCTGATCCCCTTGCTGATGGCTTCTGCAATAGGTCTCAGCACCTGGTTGTGGCTCCAAGTATACTGGCCCTGGCCGAGTGCTTTTGGGCAGGAGCTCATTATGTGCTCTAACGTCCTCCCACTGCTGAGCAGAGGAGGCAAATAGGGTCACTGAGATGGTGCATCCTGTGATTATCCCAACCTCCAGATTGTGCCACTCTCAGATTTTGCTGTGACCCTCATCTTGAACTGGTTGTAGTAATCCAAGATCAGGTCTGCAATGTGGTGTGGCACATGGTACTTGGTCATGATTGTCTGGACCAGCCTGTGGGGGATGGACCCATATGCGTTGGCTAGGTCTAGTCAAAGCACCGCAAGGTCTCCCTAGTTCTCCTGGGCTTCATGGATGAGTGGCTCCCTGCTGTCAAAGCCCTTTGTTGGAGGTGGTGGATCTACAAGGATGTCGCACTGTCCCAGCTCCTCCTGCCTCCTGGGGTCACTGTAGGTGTTCTGCATGTGCAAGTCGATTTCCTCCTTTGAGCTGGCCAGGTTCCCACTCCGCTTCTGCCCCAGCAGTTGTTTGGTGAAGCCAAAGGGATTAGCTATGAAGGAAACCCATTTTCTACCTCTCTCCTTCCGACGTCTTTGGTGCCATTCCGCTCTGAGCAGGGTCATTAGCCTTTTCCTCATGATGGTCTGCAGCTCTAACAAGGGTGGGTGCTGTTCCTCACTGGCTTCCTTGTGCTGCTTTTTGAGGGACTTCAGCTCCTGCCAGATCTTGTGGATCTTCGCTGCCCTCTGGTTCATGGTGTAAGGTGTTCGGGCTGGCCTCTTCTCCTCTGCACCAAACCTTTCCAGGGCTATACTGGTGATGATGGTTGTCATTACCTGCAGCCTCCGCTCCACCTCTCCCTTTGCAGATGCTTCAAGCACCTTGTCGATGTCCTCATCAAACTGCTCCCACACTGTCATCTTGCAGGCCTGTGGCCACTTGATTCGAACCTTCTCCAGGGACAGGCACGGCGGGACTGGTTGTGCCACACGGGGGCTCTGGGCTCTATGGGGTGCTTCCAGGCCTAGCTCCTCCTGCGTCTCACCAGGTAAGGTACTGAAATAACACTTTATGCGGACATTAAAAACATTCCAGGAAGGTAGGAGGAAGGAGGGATTATGGATTATGCCCACTGAGATAGTGGAAGACTTGCAATGTAAAACATCTGTGTAAGAAGTGTTAAAGTGTTGAGTTTCGTTGACAGTGGCTTAACAGTGATACAAAAACAGTGATACTATATTATATATATATATATAGTTTTTATCATTTTATTATAATATTTTACACAACGATCTTCAATTGTGGTTATACTGAACAGTGTTTTTGACTGCTGTCTCTGTCACTGATGGGGCTTGTTGTGTGAAATGAACCTGAACTCATATCAATATGGACAGGAGGTGGCTAAGCCACTAACATTATATCCAGCAGTTGCTAAAAAGTGCTGCGGTTGTATGTTGATACATGCCATATATTTTTAGACATGTTTACACCTGAACAGGGCCAGTATGTGTTACATTAACTTTGTTTCTCACCAGCTGTTTGCACCACACACAGTATGGCCCAGATCTGATGCAGTCACTGCAGGAGTTAATCACAGACTTGGAGCAAACTTCCTCTTGTTGACACAATCCTGCAAAGAAAAACACAAACTGTATGCAACATAGTCTAATAAATAACTATAAAATCAGCACAAATTCTAAAATTGAAATGTGCTGTGGACACAAATAATTCAAATTCATTATGTTATGTCTACCTCGTATAGAAATACAGTATTTTGTAGGGGTGGGCAGATCAATATCTGTAGTATCTACCAATACTAAGTCCTATTTTGAGTACTGATGCATGAGTGTCAGTAGGATCAAAACAAAAAAAACTGCGTGCATGCAGTGATCACCTCATTAGTTCAGAAAATTCACACTATAAACATTTGTTATACACCATTCTAATTGGCCTTGTGTTTTAATAATGGCTGTGATATAGTAAGTAAGAGAAATAAAAAGGGTAAAAATGGAGAACAATGTTTGGCAAATCAGTCAGTAGTAATGAAACTGTATTCAGAGGTAGCCTATTAATGATGCATAAATCACGACACATGGCTGTCCTCTACACAATTGTACATAGAGGTGTACTGAGACGTCATTATCTGCATCTGTTCAACCAACAAAGTGATCTGTCTCTGTATTCAGATAGAAGACTGGAAGTGGGCGTGGTTTATAACGCAAATCACATTAAATCAGGCAAATATGGTATTTCCTAACCTAATATTCATTGGCAATGCATTTGTAGTGCCTTCAAAGTGTCCAACTGATTTATTATTGGCATATAATTATATATAATTAATATCATTCATTTTTATTTTTAACTTAAGTAAGTTTTATAAACTTTTTTATAAAACCCCACCACCACCACTCCTTTAACTGGGGGACATTGAACAATCAGAAACTGAAAAAAATGTTTTATAAATGGAAAGATTCAGTTTTGCATTGGAAATACAAACTGTTTACAGTAAAGATATATAGAAACATATCCTTCAGTTGAAGGGAATAATCTTAAATTCCAATCATTCTGCGTTCATGTTTCTTGATGTATTAACGTTACTGCAGTTCACAGGGAAATGTGAATTACTACTGAACTAAGTTTGGATAGACTGTAAGCCATCTGAACCCCACCACCACAAGCCCTAAACTAGCTGGGGGACATTGACCAGTCAGTCAGTAGTCAGTCAGTAGTCAGTCAGGGCTGAGCGCTGCGGTGCACTCCAAGGTGCTGATCCCGCTGCTGCGAGCAGCTAGGGAGCTGTCCAGAGTGCTCTGTTTCTCCCCCGCCCACAGGAGTGGGGAAGGTTTCTGCCAACGGGCACTTCCAGCCACCGGTTCCACTGTAGTTTGATGGAGTTAGTTAGATAGCCTTGTTGGCTGTAGTGTTTTTTGTTTTGCCAAGAGAATAAAACTCCTGAAATGTTCCATCAGTTTCCTGCCTCCCTCCCTAAAGCACATCAATATCAATATAAAATGAAAATGAACAGTACATTTACACTTTGTTTGACCCATAGACCTGATGTGACTGTGTGCAAACAGGAATTTATTTACTTATTAAACGACTACTTAGTGAAATCAAAGTTCTATTTTGCAAACAGAATGGGCATTTTTATCTTGTGGGCATCCACGATGAAATCATTTAAAGAAACATAATGGCTGACGCATAGACATATCAATAATGGAGCTGACTTTTTTCCCTCCCTAATGAGCAACTTTGGCTAGAACAAATGTGTGTTTCCATGCCTTCATTTGTGCTTTGCCGAATAATGGTTGCACTGCTTTTAAAAATAAAAACTATTGGTATTGATTTTGCTGAGTGTGGCACTGCTTAGTATTGGAGTGAAACCAAATTTTTGTGGTATCATCCACTCCTTATATGCCCAGTAGCTCGATTTTTTCAGAAAAGAAAACAGGCAGAGTCATATTAAAAGCCTTTCCTAGGTTCAACATAATGTTTTAAAATGCACACAGGGTCTTCATCAGATCCGGGCAGAAATATTACAAACAGACTGATTTCACCTGGTACTCAATAGACAATACACTGTGGAGGTCAGCATGATTCATGAAATGAATGAAACAAATACAAAGACACCAACTATCACAATGATATCAAAATATTAATATCATGAAAAAAATATAAATAATATGTAATCTATCTAATCAAGTGTAATGCAGTCCAACCAACAGTTTCAATTAAGAATGTTGTTTATAAAAACAGTTTAAATCCAAGCCTAAGAGTGCCTGAAGAATGTTTTCTTCTCTGTGACCAGCTTTTGCCACTTTAAGAACAAGGCTCACTAGACTTACTGCAAAAAAAACTGAATGATCACTTGGTCTGAACATTCGTTGTTATTGAGACTGACTGTTTTATTTTGGCCTAGATTTGCAAATAAATAATGTAATGTTAACTTTTTTTGAACTTACCATTTCTACCCATCAGCAGGAGAAGAAGAAACAGCAAACACTGATCCATTTCCTGATGACAAAAAAAACAAACATTTTCACTCACATTCAATAGATCAGAATAAAATTCTTGAATACTTTCCATACAGTACAACATTGTCCTGACTGTCACTATGAAGAAAGGATCCCTTAAAATACAAATACTTAATGCTTAATTTACCCCTGAAAACTGAGCAAATACCTTAAGATTGTTTGGTATTTAAAAATGTGTACCCTAAAATTACCTTCATTTTTCAATTAAAGTGCAAATTCAGAGTTGGCTTTGTTAAATATCGACCCCAGATTTGGGGTTAATTAATGAATAATTAATGGGTTTTCATATAGTAATGTTTTATGCATTTTCTGCATGGATTAGGGTGTTTTTAAGGAGTCAAATCCCTTAAAATGTACCCAAATAGCATTGACAAAAATACCATCCTTGAATTTTCACCTTTTCTCACAAAACTCAGTGAATGATATGACAAACCAAACAAACAACAAAACAAATGCACTTCAGTCATCAGAGCAAGTGACATTTCTCCTGATTATGGCTTTATGATTGAATTTTTGCATTTGATGTAAGCAGAGAAGTGAACTGTGCAGCAGTGGCAGGGTGCCAGCAGAGGGTGCTGTCCTGCCAGTCAGCTAGGTTTAAATACTGTAAAATGTTTGTTTTGTAGCCTACTCCTCACTCTTTATTATTCTTTTTTCTTGTGTTTGACAAGCAATAGCCAATCAGCTGATCAGCTGAAGAGTTTGAGCTAGAAACACATATCAAATATATCGTAACTTTAAGGGAATGGTGCTCTTACTTCTCATTATTTTGTCCAAAAAGCTTTTACACTGAAGGTCAATGTACATTTGCATAAAAGCCATAAGAAAATGTGCACCTTGCATATCAACCAACCACCCTGGACAGGAGGGATAACACACATAGAGAGACAAACACACTCACAGTCCTTGTGTTTTCAGTTCAAATGAATGGAAGGAAACCCAGGCAAACTCTACACAGGAAGTGCTAACAACTGATCCTCTGCCATTTGCTTCACGAATCAAAGCAAGGCTGCAGATAGCAAAGGAAGGCTGCTAAAATACTGTCCTTATCACTTTAAAGGCATTTTAACTAAGCTTTTCAGTATTTGTTTATAATCATCTCCAACTTATTGAAGAAGTCTCTTAAGTACCTGAAAGCCTGTGGCCAGGACACTGAATGATCTTTGGCATAGCACCTAATTTTCTCTGTCAGTACTTGTGTTGACCCCTTGACCCAACAAGTCCTCCAAATTAAACGACAAAATATGTCGTTTGTCCATGACCTCTGGAATGACACCCCTGTCAGCAGGACAAGATCTTTTGTCTGAGCCTTCATAAGCCATTACTCATCATTGTTGGGAAAATAAATCACTTACACAATTTGACAACGCTATGGTTAAGGTTTGGTTAGACTTGGTTAGGGTAAAAGAATAGAGATGTCTTGCCATTGTCCTAAAGTTATCCCAGTGTCAATGTGATGGACATTTGGCATACACTGCATGGGGACATTTGGGAAACATTTTGACATTTGGGAGTTCTCGAAGTGTTAAATCCCACAGGAGACACTGTTGTAACACCATGACACGTGGGAAACTTCTTGACACTCTGTTATGGAAACTGTGATGGCAAATGGGACAATTATTGTCATATGGAATGCACGACGGTCCCACAAAGTCCAGTCTTTGTCAGAGTACAGTAGATGAACCCAATTGAGTGCACAAATCAGGTAAATGACATTTGGGAAACGTTGTGCCAGGTCAAAAGATCGACAGGTTTCCCTCATTTTACAGTGTCTATTTGTCTAATTTCAAATGTGCATATTTCCTCAAAGAATGGTCCCAGAGAACACAATTTTGCACATACAGAATGGGCAGGGCCATGAATAAATATGTCACCATTTCCCCTCTGTGGCATCTGTAAAAAAGTTCTTCTTAAAGAACTCAGGTGAGGATGGTGTGAAGATTGACTGGTTTGACACCTTCTGTGGAAGTGGGTCCGATTGGGGGCAGTTTTTTTCTAAACTTGTCAGAGCTTTGATTTTATTTTTTTTTAATATGTTGTTGACATGCCCAAATGGGGCATTTCCATCTTTGTTCCCACCCTTTAATCTATTACAAATATATCTGTATGGTACAGTAGCCCTGAAGGTCAAAACACAACAACATTTCACAAAACACATTTCACAAAACACGACATTTCAGATTATGGAAATGGAGGGACAACACTTCTTGTTTGTGATTGAACCGAACCCAAGTCAATTCAGAGTTTATTCAATGGATGTGTTAAGGAGGGTGGTGCTTGATTGGATCATGGGATGCTCTAAACTCTACACTGCTGTGATTGGTTGTTTCACTGTCAGGCAACTGATGACACTCATGTCATGTTTAAGCCCAGTTCAGACCAAAGATTATGAAGAAACAAAAAACATTTTAGAACGCTGCAGGGAAAAGTTGCAGTGGTGTGATCTGGCCAGTCTCAGCTTGACTCATGACGGCTGATGGTGCTGCCTGTGACTCAGCTTGTCAAGTCGCCAGTGGCTGGTTTTAGAATGTAAGGCACGTCACCTGTTTCAAGAGCCAGTCAGCTCGTAGAGAAGCCAGCTGGTCATCTTGACCCACTCGTTTTTTTAATGTTTTCGCCATTTATCAATACTAGAAATGCAACTGTAGCAAGTAACTTACTATCACTATCCTCATTGATATTTTAAGACACTACAAATTATGTTTGTGATGACAAACATAATTGTTTAGTTTTAACAAGCTTTAGTCGGCCAGATCACACCACTGCAACTTTTCCCTGCAACGTTCTAAAACGGTTTCTCCGGTTGATCCAATCTACTACACACAGTGTTTTGCAAAACACTAAATACACTTCTCTACATTAGAAACAGAAATCTAACATGATGTCACTTGTTTGCCATTTCAAAGCACTGCCTTTCAAAATACCACGCCTATAACCAATTGATCAAACTCGGGCGCCAGGTGTACAGATACTTAGGTGTTTAATTGTAAACTCACCAATCAGGAGTAAGCACTATAAAAACCTGTCTTCAACAAAAATTGAAGGCAACGCTGCAGTAAGAGGAAGAGACAGAGGGAGACATTGTCATCTGGGACAATGTATCTTTCCACTGATCTGCTCTGGTCCAAAACTGGTTTCATCAGCATCCACCAAAAAAAATCCTTAACCCCATTCAGCATGGTGGTGGAAGGTTTATGATCTCCATGTCAGGATACCCTTCATGGAGGAGGCCTGCGACCAAATTGATGCAGGGTCTGTGCAAGGATGGATTTGCCATTCAAGTAGGTTCTTCCCTTGCTGTCCATGGCCAGATCCAGCTAGGCAAAGAGACGATGCTTAGGTTTTTTACATAAATTATGCTTTCTTTTTTGTCTCCACAAATGTTTTTGCTGTGCTTATGAACTATATTCCATTTAGAATATGTTCTGTTCTGATTTTAAGTGCAAAATGCAACCTTTGGAAATGCATGGATATGTTGACTGATTTTACAATGTGGAGAGAAATACATATTTTCATCAGTGTGCATTACTGGTCTTGTGTATTTTGTTTAGTCAATACATTCATGTACTTCACTCTAACAATATCTCTGAAAAACCCTAACCCAGACTACATCATTAGAAAAGCAGAAATGTTAAAAGTGTTTTAGATTGAGCACAGCAGTGTGTAACTGGTTCAAACAGAATCAGATCATATGAACCATGTGTGCCATATGCTGACAACATAGGGTATTTATATATTATTGTATAGTTTTGAATGAAGTGTTTCATTTTGCTAAACATCTGAGGTGTTCTGCTACTTGTGTGTGCTTGTGTGAAATGAGTATAGTGTTTTGACAAAATGAGCTCTATTTTCAAAATCATGCTTAAGCAATCGTAAAAAATTGTAAACTCTGAATTGACTTGGGTTCAGATCAGTCACAAACAAGAAGTGTTGTCCCTCCCTTTACAAAATCTGAAACATCATTGTGTTTTGTGAAATGCTGTTGTGCATTGTGAAATGTTGTTGTGTTTTGTGAAATGTCGTTGTGTTTTATGAAATGTGTTTTGTGAAATGTTGTGTTTTGACCTTCATGGCCACCATAGTTTGGGGTGGTCAGGTTTCCCAAATGTACACTTGGGGGTGGTAAAAAAGTTTCCCATTTGTCATTTTGTACCATGTCATTAAACATAAATCCTGGAAACTCACTGGTGTGAAGCTTGTGAAAGACAGTGTCCTGGTTTCTGCACTAGATACTCCCACTGGTGGGTGGAGGGGGTCTAGCGTGAATCTTAGTACTGGTTAGTACCAAAAATATTTCTGAGAAAATGTTCTTGGGAAATGTAGCTTATAGAATTTGCACAGAGTTACATGTCTCCAAACTCTGTAGTCCTGTTCCTCAGACCAAACTCTGACTGGTTAAGCAGTGAAGGATATGTGGTAGAACTGGTGCCTGCCTGGTTTTATTTGTTCTGCCCATTTTCTTTTTAATTTAGTTGTTTCCCAGTGTGCATCACAGTTCCTGATTCTCTGAACCCCTCTATCAAGGGAAGGATGTTGACACCATATAGAGATGTCACCCACTTCTTCACACCTACCAACACCAGGGTCCAGATGCATAAAACTCTGTAAAGATTCACAACTGAAAATGTGTACACACAAAGACAGAAATAATCAGACGCATTCTTTTCGTCAGTGTTTATAGAGATTTATAAAAACAGAACCAGGTGTACACGTAACTTTATAAATCTAATTCATCACATGGACCTGTAAACCATTAGAGTGATATCTCAGTCATCACTGTTAAATGTCAGAAGGATCTCATATTGGAACAGACTTCACAAAGTGCTTCCTAGATCAGCATCAATTGAGAAGATGATTAAATTGGAAATTAAAAAATGTGAAAGACTGATCAAATTTATCACCCGTGAATCATTTCACATGAAGTTTCTAAATGTGCTAAACACTGTGTCGACTGCAACAATGCCACAATCAGTCAAAGTGGCAAACAATGTTCTACTGCAAGTTCCGTTTCTCACCGTATAGTTCATGTTCATCATATTACCCACAGCTATCTCTACAAGACTGTGTGTACGCTGGTCTGAAGTCTGGGAGGTGCCCACATTCTTCTTTTATAATTACCATTCATATATGGGAAAAGGCCTACGGGTGGTTTTTGTGCATATGCATGGCTTATACATCTGGCCCTAGGCCACCAGAAATTGAGCAGCATGATGAATCTAGACTGACAGCACAAGCCCACAGGCAGTGGATTGCGAGTCGGTATTTGATTGTGTCTTCATCCTATAAAAGACTTCTGCATTAGATGCCCTCGTGTAACGTCAATGGACCCCAAAAACCAGGACACCATCACTCACTGGCTTTCCACGTGCCAAGAGTTCCTGGAACTGAACCCAGGGCTCTGGTGGGCCAAACAGACACTACAGGGGTTTTATGTGTATCTGTGCCTCTGTTTGGACACCGCTCCTTCCTTTCATTAACTTTATAACCTGACCAGCATTCATGATGTCAAACAAGGCGAAATAGTTTTTACATAATGTTATGTCAAAAATGCCAAATGAAAGGCTTGGCCAATCTAAAGTCCAAGAGAGTGATCATTATTTCCATCTGTTCAGATCTTGTAAGTACTGATAGGTGTAAACAGCAAAGACAACAGGGTCATTAACTGTGGCCACATTTAGGTCTGTCCACACTCAGAACATGCTAACCAGCACAAACAGAACTTGCTGTAAGTGTTGCTTATGAGTTGTAAACTTGTAGAAATGGGTGCACATTGACAATATGACAACACTCTAAATACAGTGGCTTAATCAAAAACCCTTGGTATGACGAGTGACTCACTACTACAACTAAAATTCGACTGCATATGAAAATGTCATTCTGTTGATGTGTGTGAAACATCCCCCACTGTCAGAGTTCAGGCTAACAAATGTAATACTGAATGAGTATGAGGGTTCCTATACACAGAGGCTTGTGTAGCACTCCACTCTGTGTCAACACTTTCAACACCATAAAAGGTAGAAGGGAACAGTGAAGGGTTGTGTTATCAGTACATTTCCGCTTTGTGACTCAGACAGAAAAAGTGTTCATAAGAAAGCAGAAGGTATATGTTGTGTGCATCGATATTTTCTTCTTTGTTAATTCTCCTGCTGCTGCTTCCTTTGGTTAAAATTACTGAGCACAGTACACAACACTAGCCCAAATGACACATTGTCAAAGGAGATTTAAGATGAACAGATGTTGGGGTAGCATTTGGTGGATTATTGTGGTCTCAGAAATGATCATAGATTCGAATCAACACATCGGTAAAACAGTCTACAGTCTACAGTTTAGATTTAGTTCAGTTACTGTGTCCAGCCATGCATGCTATATACACTTTTCTGAGACCGACAACATCCATAATAAAACTGTATCTTAATGGAATAATAAGAATATATTTTGTTTGTAAGACACAATTTGTACATAAAATGCATCTGTAAGCGCTGAAAAGATATATTAAAGCTAAACCATTTACATTTGAAATGTACAAAATCCACATTCTTTCTCATAAAAAAGTTAGCTTTCTAAGCAAAAAAAATAATGTACCACACCCTCCCGAACTTCCACTTTCGCTGCTACAGCATATTGTTCTAAAGTGTTACAACCTCTTTCCAGATGTGCCGACTGAAATGACCATCATATATGTTCCCAAGCAACAAGGTGTGAAAAAAGGCTCTGAAGGAAAAGCAAAGAAGCCAAAGACACACTCTGTAGCAGTGGTTGGCAGTAGTGCCTCACTTCATTGTTTGCCAGCCACCATAAAACATAAAATGCAACAGTGGGAGGCCCTCTGTGGACTTGGCATGGGAGGCCCTGACGCCATGCACATATGGGCCACACTACAACACACACAGCAGTTCTAGTTCAAGTTAAATTGTACTGCACATTTCCTTTGTGTTGCATATACATGCTTTACATGGAGAGGAACATGACAAAGTTCAGATATAAGAGTGTAAGTGTGTGTGTGTGTGGTGTGTGCATGCGTTTTTTAATTTGTTAACAAGGTGCACACTGAGCACTACATCACGCACAGCTAAAACAGCAGTATGCTTACCTTAAACAGCATTACACACACCCATGACCTGTATTTACAGTAGTCACATTTCATCTGCTATCTTACACAGGTTAGTCAGATCAAAAAGGAATCCCAACATCAGAATCAAAACAAGTGCGGAGAGCAGTGAGAGCCAGGTGAGCTATGAAGTTAAAATAGTCCATTGGCCTCGCTCTGCATTTGGGGTGCACTCTGTGGGACCTGAGATCTTAAGCCAGGAAGAAATAATAGCACTGAATTTTGTTACATGTGACAAAAGAGTTTGAAGTATGTTGAGTTAAAAAAAAAGCTGCACTGGGAGGTCCTGTGAAGCCACACCACTGAGATGTACCTGCCTGCAGCCTGCAGAACGGGGCGGGGTTCTACGTCAAATGTTTAATCCTACCCACGTGGTTAATCCATCTTTGCTTGAGTCAGAACCAAATACGATGAAGCTGCTTTTAGCTACAATGCTGATCTTCAATTCACCCCAATTTAAGAGACAGCACTCTAACTGTGTTTCTTGTTTTTATTTTCTGTCTATTTTTATGGTGTCCTGTCTCTAGAAATTATGATTTTGCCAAATACATTCTGGAGGAAACATAATTGCTGCATGGATTTTTTTGGATTGGCAGTGTTTTTTTCAGTCCACAAGTTTCTAGGTTTTTGTAGTGCACAGAAGTTGGAGGAGAAGGTCATGGGTGGAAGGTGGGCATACAAAGCACGAGTGAGTGCCTGAACATAACGATAAAAACGCTCATCATGCTATAGTGGCAGATATTGCAGGAAAACAAATGAAATCTGTCAGTAGTGAACATTTTGTGACTTTGCAGATAAAAGTATGTTCATTAAAAAGATTTCCTCATTATGTTTATAAAAACTGACTTTTCTTTCAAAACATAGTTGTTGTTGCAAATGTGACTTACATCTTTGTTAACATACAGCTTTGCTAGGTGGGCTAGTGCTGTATACAGTGATGCAAAGTAACAGAGTACAGTTATTCAAGTACTGCTCTTAAATACAATTTTGAGATATTTTTACTTAGCTTTAGTATTTCCATTTTATGCTACCTTCTTCTACTCCACTACATTTATCTGACAGCTGTAGTTACTATGCAGATCATGTGGTGAGTTTATAAAATATGACACATACAACTCATGAATTAAAGGGAGCTACAGCAGTTAAAATGTTTCACCTCGACGTGCTGCTTACACATTAGTATGTCAGCTATAAATATAAAGGAGACATTCTGCTGACTAATGACTCATTTGCATACATTTGGCTGAAATTACTTTTTGTACTCCTACTAAGGTCTTCCTTGTTTTGTTTAAGTAAAATATCTTAATACTTCCACCACTGGTTGTATATTCTACTCAGTGAAGACAACATCTAACTTTACTAAATAAAGAAGCAGCTGCAGGGCTAGCAAAGAAACCAATATATTTAGATACTTCATCATGCTGTTTCATCATGAAAGTGAAAGGTGATTGTGCTCCTCTGTAGTTAACACCAATAAACAGAGTACAGTGGTGCTAGGTTGTTCATAAATATGTAATGTAAATAGTGGAAGGTTTTCCACATTACAGTCAAGATATTTTTTATTGATAAAATGAAATTCAAAGCATTAATAAACAGCATCATATTTTGCTCACTTCATAAAAACAGTGAGTGAATGAGTGTAAACATATCAGACAATTTAGATATTTAATATCCTGATCTGCTGTCAGACATGACCACTATGGATATTTCTGACTGTCAGCTGCTCATTTGTACGGGTAATATGACATGATGATGCTCCTGCTCCTGTCCTGACATGATGATGCTCCTGTCTTTAAATCTTTAACTGAAGATGTGTAAAAATGTGTTTAAAAATCAAATTTGCATAATGTACCAAACTGAAAATACAATTATTGGTACCTTTTCTCGAAAATGCGTCAGTTAAGTCAACTTCCTCCCAGAAAACAAGAAGCTTCTCTTCCTCATATGGCTTAATATGGATTCCCAGATGGTCACAAAGCAGTGGTGTGGCTATTTACATTTGTTTCACATTATACCAGTCTGACTTCTCTGACTTTATTTGACTCTATGAAGTAAAATATACTTCTTCACAAAATGTTTGATGATGATACAGTTTATTTTATCTTTCATCAGACTTTGTTTGAAACACATCACCAACTTTTCATGTAATAATATAAAAAGGGAAGAATGTTATAACAGAGTTAAAAAAACAAACTGTTTCTTTACTAAAACAAACTATTTCTTAATAAAAGCAAACTCACCAGTAACAGGAAGATGCAGCTCTCATCTGTGGTTGACAGTTGCATTGAACACTATCTGGAACGAGAGACTCCACCCACATGACAGGAAGTGTGAAGCAACCAAAGAGTGTGTTATAGGCAACAGCCACGGTGGTGTCACAGAGTAGGCCACACATCACGATGTTAAAAATAAATTGCACATTATCCTCCCAGCCAGAGGCAGAGACATGACACTTGAGTCACACTTAAGTCACTAAAATAAGGACTTTAGACTTGACCTGTGCCTTACTGCTCGGAGGCTCGACTTTTTCTGACCTCACTCCAAAGACTTGACTTGAGATTTGAAAGCAAAAACATTTTTTTACCAGGTCAAAACTCAATAAAATATAATTGAGACAGGCTGGCCGTAATGGCCCGACACCCTGAATATTTAATTATTGGAGGCTCTCAATTAATACATGCGTAACCGAATAATCTAAGATCAAAAGTCCACTCAAAAGCTTTTCAGAGTTTTCAACCACATTTCATTAATTTTCCAATGGTCAAGTTTGACCATAGATTATTTGGTTAAAGCCGCTATAATCAACATTTATGGATCAACAAGGGATCACATGACTACATAAAGGTTGCTGCTCTTAGTGATGAATTATCACCCTACTCTGCAGTTCTCTTCAGCTCTACAAAACTTTATAGCATCTTTCAGCTCATTGTTTTGGTTTTTGCGCCTGCAACTCTTTTGGTTCAGTCTCACTGCTATCATTAGTGTCATTTCTGATAAATCAGAATCAGAATCAGCTTTATTGGCCAGGTATGTGCACACATACAAGGAATTTGACTACGGTTTTTCGTTGCCCTCAATGTACATTCACAGAAATAGACAGACATACAGCTAAAACCAAGGACAACAAGCTCGACAAGGTAAACATGAACATTAAACTACTATGTACAGATATAAGTATATATACACTTTATATATATATATATATATAATTATATCTGGGGAATTTGGAGGCCAAGTCAACACCTTGAACTCGTTGTCGTGTTCCTCAAACCATTCCTGAACCATTTTTGCAGTGTGGCAGGGTGCATTATCCTGCTGAAAGAGGCCACTGCCATTAGGGAATACCATTTCCATGAAGGGGTGTACTTGGTCTGCAACAGTGTTTAGGTAGGTGGTACGTGTCAAAGTAACATCCACATGAATGGCAGGACCCAAGCTTTCCCAGCAGAATTCAGAATACAGTTCCACATAGGCAATAGATATGGTAATGGCATTGATGTTAACACCAACAGAAACAACACTAAGAGCAACACCATAATAGCAACACTAATAACAAGAGCAACAACAGCAATAGCAGCAGCGGGTGCAGAGCAGGAGCACGGGGGCAGCAGGTGGCAGCAACCACAGACCCAGACCCCACAGCTCCGGAGGCAGAAACACCTGCAGAAAGCAACAGAAGGGGAGAGAGAGAGAGAGAGAGAGGAGAGAAAGCACACAACTACGGGAAGAAGTTGAATAAATAACAAGCATTGATGGGATATGAGGGCATACAGATGGAGAGGAAGAGGAGGAGAGAGGAGCTCAGTGCATCATAGGAAGTCCCCCGGCAGTCTAGGCCTATAGCAGCATAACTAAGGGGTGGCTCAGGGGTCACCTGAGTCAGCCCTACTATAAGCTTTATCAAAGAGGAAAGTCTTAAGCCTACTCTTAAATGTGAGGAGGTTGTCCGCCTCCCGTGCACAAACTGGGATCTGGTTCCACAGGAGAGGAGCTTGATAGCTGAAGGCTCTGGCTCCCATTCTACTTTTAGATACTCTAGGAACCACAAGGAACCCTGCATTCTGGGAGCGCAGTGCTCTAGTGGGGTAATAGGGTACTATGAGCTCTTTGAGATATGATGGTGCCTGACCATTTAGGGCTTTGAATGTGAGGAGAAGGATTTTGAGTTCTATTCTAGATTTTATAGGGAGCCAGTGTAGAGAAGCTAATATTGGAGAAATATGTTCTCTTTTTCTGGTTCTTGTCAGTAAGCGTGCCGCAGCATTCTGAATCAGCTGGAGAGTCTTAAGGGATTTATTGGGGCAGCCTGATAATAGAGAGTTGCAGTAGTCCAGCCTAGACGTAACAAATGCATGGACTAGTTTTTCTGCATCTTTTTGAGATAGGATGTGCCTGATTTTTGCAATGTTACGTAAATGAAAAAGGCAGTTCTTGAAGTTTGTTTTATGTGGGAGTTAAAGGACATATCCTGATCAAAGATAACTCCAAGATTCCTTACGGTTTCGCTGGAGGCCAGGGCAATGCCATCTAGAGAAACTATATCTTTAGATAATGTGTTTAGAAGGTGTTCGGGGCCAAGTACAATAACTTCGGTTTTGTCTGAGTTTAACATCAGAAAATTGCAGGTCATCCAGGTTTTTATGTCCTTAAGGCATGCTTGAAGTTTAGCTAATTGATTGGTTTCATCTGGCTTGATCAATAAATATAATTGGGTATCATCTGCATAACAATGAAAATGAATGGAGTGCTTCCTAATAATATTGCCTAAAGGAAGCATATACAAGGTAAATAGAATTGGTCCAAGCACAGAACCTTGTGGAACTCCGTGACTAACTTTGGCGTGCATAGAGGATTCATCATTAACGTGTAATAGAATGTGATATTTATCTTTTTTTTTAGAGGGGCTATAGAGTCGAGTGTTATTCGTAGTGAGCCTGCAGCACTATCAACAAGATGATCAATTTGGGAGGGACTAAAGTTAGCATAGGAGTCATCTGTTACATTGAGACATGGAACTGAACTTAATGCCGATGGAATCACTTCCTTAAATTTAGCTACAGCACTATCAGATAGACATCTAGTGTAGGAATGTTTGCCTAATGGCGTGTAGTCCAGTAATAGGAATTCAAAAGTTAATAGAAAATGGTCTGATAAAAAAGAATTCTGTGGAAAGACTATTAGATGTTCAATTTCAATGCCATAAACAAGAACAAGGTCGAGGGTGTGGTTAAAACAGTGAGTGGGTTTATGTACACTCTGACAGAAGCCAATCGAATCTAGTAATGAGATAAACGCAGCACTAAGGCTATCATTTTCTACATCCACATGAATATTAAAATCACCTACAATAATTATTTTATCTGTTTTAAGGACTAAACCTGATAAGAACTCTGAGAATTCAGATAAAAATTCAGAGTACGGTCCAGGAGCTCGGTATACTATAAGAAATAGAATTGGCTGTAGTGTTTTCCAGGTTGGGTGTGAAAGGCTAGGTTTAGGTTTGATTAATAGGCTTGAGTCGAAGATGGCTGCAACTCCACCTCCTCGGCCTGAGCCTCGAGGAATGTGAGTATTAATGTGACTGGGGGGAGTGGATTCATTTAGGCTAACATATTCATCGTGACACAGCCAGGTTTCAGTGAGACAAAATAAATCAATATTATGATCTGATATTAGATCGTTTACTAGAACAGCTTTAGATGAGAGAGATCTGATGTTTAAGAGTCCACATTTAATTCTCCTATTTTGTTGTTCTGTTGCAGTGGAGGTTTTACTTTTTATTAGGTTTTTATGTGTAACTCCTCTTCTGTTTAGTTTTGATTTAAATAATTTAAGTGGTGGGGGGGCAGACAACCTCTCTGTGGAGTTTAGGGTGGGTAACTGCTCTAATGGAAGCGCAGAGAAGCGTGTAGAACTGCAACTCTGCCTCCTGGTCTGGACCACAGACTGTATTAAGTCTATGGTCTGCACTCTGAGCTGTCATGGCTTTGGGCCACTAATAAATTCGGACAGATTTCTAGATATGAGAGCGGCTCCATCCAAAGTGGGATGAGCCCACATCATTACAAGGACACCACCTCAACAACCAGCGGTTGAATGATAACATGCGGCTATACATGTCATCGCTAGTAAGATTAGGCAGGGGTCCAGAGAAAACTACCTGTTGCGGTGTCAGGAGACAATTTTAAGCTCCTCTTGATGAAAAAAGCACAGTATGACCAAAACAGTCTGTTGCGGTGTCAGGAGCCATTTTTAAGCTCCTCTCGCTGAGAAAAGCACAGTATGACCAAAACAGCCCGTTTGCCCTGTTACTTCATCACGGCTGCTTTCCTCAGCAGACGGAGTGACTTTTGAGCTCCTCTCGCTGAGAAATACACATTATCACAGAAATAGTTACTTTTTCTGTTAGTACTTCACAGATGCTTGCTTTCAGTGTAAAGAGTCACCATTGAGCTCCTCTCGCTGAGACAAGCACAGTATGACCAAAACGGCCTGTTGCGGTGTCAGGAGCCACTTTTAAGCTCCTCTCGCTGAGAAAAGCACAGTATGACCAAAACAGCCCGTTTGCCCTGTTACTTGTTCACGGCTGCTTTCCTCTCAGCGGACGGAGTGACTTTTGAGCTCCTCTCGCTGAGAAATACACATTATCACAGAAATAGCTACTTTTTCTGTTAGTACTTCACAGATGCTTGCTTTCAGTGTCAAGAGTCACCATTGAGCTCCTCTCGCTGAGACAAGCACAGTATAACCAAAACGGCCTGTTGCGGTGTCAGGAGCCACTTTTAAGCTCCTCTCGCTGAGAAAAGCACAGTATGACCAAAACAGCCCGTTTGCCCTGTTACTTGTTCACGGCTGCCTTCCTCTCAGCGGACGGAGTGACTTTTGAGCTCCTCTGGCTGAGAAATACACATTATCACAGAAATAGCTACTTTTTGTGTTAGTACTTCACAGATGCTTGCTTTCAATGTCAAGAGTCACCATTGAGCTCCTCTCGCTGAGACAAGCACAGTATGACCAAAACGGCCTGTTGCGGTGTCAGGAGCCACTTTTAAGCTCCTCTCGCTGAGAAAAGCACAGTATGACCAAAACAGCCCGTTTGCCCTGTTACTTGTTCACGGCTGCCTTCCTCTCAGCAGACGGAGTGACTTTTGAGCTCCTCTCGCTGAGAAATACACGTTATCAAAGAAATAGCTACTTTTTCTGTTAGTACTTCACACATGCTTGCTTTCAGTGTCAAGAGTCACCATTGAGCTCTTCTCGCTAAGACAAGCACAGTATGACCAAAACAGCCTGTTGCGGTGTCGGGAGCCATTTTTAAGCTCCTCTCACTGAGAAAAGCACAGTATGACCAAAACAGCCTGTTGCGGTGTCGGGAGCCATTTTTAAGCTCCTCTCGCTGAGAAAAGCACAGTATGACCAAAATCGCCCGTTTGCCCTGTTACTTGTTCACGGCTGCTTTCCTCAGCGGACGGAGTGACTTTTGAGCTCCTCTCGCTGAGAAATACACGTTATCACAGAAATAGCTACTTTTTCTGTTAGTACTTCACACATGCTTGCTTTCAGTGTCAAGAGTCACCATTGATATCTTCTCGCTAAGACAAGCACAGTATGACCAAAACAGCCTGTTGCGGTGTCGGGAGCCATTTTTAAGCTCCTCTCGCTGAGAAAAGCACAGTATGACCAAAACAGCCTGTTGCGGTGTCGGGAGCCATTTTTAAGCTCCTCTCGCTGAGAAAAGCACAGTATGACCAAAATAGCCCGTTTGCCCTGTTACTTGTTCACGGCTGCTTTCCTCTCAGCGGACGGAATGACTTTTGAGCTCCTCTCGCTGAGAAATACACATTATCACAGAAATAGCTACTTTTTCTGTTAGTATTTCACAGATGCTTGTTTTCCATGTCAAGAGTCACCATTGAGCTCCTCTCGCTGAGACAAGCACAGTATGACCAAAACGGCCTGTTGCGGTGTCAGGAGCCATTTTTAAGCTCCTCTCGCTGAGACAAGCACAGTACGACCAAAATAGCCCGTTTGCCC
>SEMN01001279.1:0-75865 GCA_005408345.1 Macquaria australasica
CCAATCACCAAATGAAATTCTTTAGACAAAAACTGAATGCACAACCAGATATTCACCAGAAATCATGTGATGGAAATCTGCTTTTTCTTAGATGGACAATTATGTCTGAGACAGAGAGACAGAAAGAGAGAAAAATGCTGCTCACTTGACTGTTGATGTCCGCTTTGTGCTGCAGTAAAACAGACACCAGCTCCTTGTGTCCTCTGTCGCAGGCCCAGTGCAGAAGAGCCCGACCCTGCGAACACAAAGACACACAAGTGCATACCGGATGATTACTAGAAACTGGCATAGCTTTAAATGACAAGTGCAAAAGTTTGACAGTACGACTGAACATTTAACAGCACTGGTATGTTCAGATTAGCTTCATTGCATCAGACAGCGTGGACCAGTTATGAATTACACCAAAAACACACAGGGCATCCTCCTCCTCCTCCTCCTCCTCACCGTTCTCCTCCTCTACCTCATGCTCCTGAAAGTGAACTTCGACTTCAATCTGTTTCTTTGCTTTCAGACAAAATAAATTATGCACTACCATTCAGAACTCAGAGCCTCTGGACCTCAGGTCTATAATGACCTGCGGACAGAGTGACGAGATGACCTGCGGACAGAGTGACGAGATGTGTGTGTGCGTGTTTGTGTGTGTGTCGGTGCATGTGTGCGCAAAGAAGAGCAGTAAGGTGGGCTCACAGACAAATTACAGTAACCTGCACACCGTCTGTAAAGCTTGATTGATGGGGCACTGTGCACAAAACAAGAGCAGCCCCCTGATCAGCAACCCCCTACTCTATCTCACACAGACACACACACACACACACACACACACACACACACACCTCTCCTTAGGTCCAAGATCCTTGTTCTAATAAAACCATGCAAGCTCATTTTTCAGTGAGGCCAATTAGGTAAAGCAAACTCTCCGAGTCCAATTCTGTTGCTTAAATCATATTGATCACCATGGCTGCATGTTAAAATGGATACTTATGGGCCAGGCCAGAATACCAATAAGTTGGTCTCTCTCTCTCTCTCTCTCTCTCTCTCTCTCTCTCTCTCTCACCCCCTCTTTCCTGCTCTCTTCCAGGTGAGCTGCTGCTGACTGCTGGCCACATTTTCACTGAAGGCCAGAGTTTACTGCTTCCAACAGGATACTACACACACAAGTATTAGGTGGGCTTGTGGGGCAGTAGCAGTGATTAATAAAACACTGAATGTGTCAAACAGAATAAGTGCAGCATTCAAAGTTGAGAACACACCATTTAAAGAAACAAAGTTTAGGCCAGCCTTGATATTTAGAAGAGAGGGCATTAAGAAGGATCTCTTCTGATTGGGGCTGAAATAGTCCCATCCAGGAAGGTAAACCACAGGAAATAAAAATGTTAAGCACTCTCCGCTCAAGTAGGTAGACGAGTAAAAGCCTCCATTCACTTCATTTGAAGAGGAGGACAAACTCCCGCTCACTGTGGAGGATAGAAGCACTGCTATATAGAAAGATTAGCAGTTACTAGCTGTAGTAAAGGAAGGGACATCTCTAACCAGACACACAAATGGGCACAACATGCACACCTGGTCATTTATATATATATATATATATATATATATATATATATATATATGCTAAATGTATGTGCAGTCTTCTTCTTCCTCTTCTATCTCCTTGGCTCTGACCCAACACACACTTGCCGCTTTGCATGTTTGAGTTAGTATGAAACGGTAAGTATGCAAGTGTGTTGCACATCTGATAGATGCCAGCATGCACTAATATAATGATTAATATAAACACAGTTAAAACAAAGTAAAACAAAATAAAATGTCACAATCTAATAAAAGTTTGCAAGTGTATCCAAATCTTAAATGCCAAGCAGACAACTTAAAGGCAGGATTAATGTGAATCTTGAGCAGTTTCTGTACTGATGCCGTAAGAATTCTGATCAATAATAAACATCGGGTTGCCCCTCTGGACTTCGTTGCCTCGACTGCAGGTTCACTTAACCAACACATGATGCACACTTCTCCTAGTACTGCTTTGGAGTGCATTACCGCCACATGAACTGGTGTGGCAGAGGAGAAGATCCTGAATTGTGGGATACAGTGACACTCTGAATAGCAACCTATAGGCGGCTTTGTGGCAACAATGAACACATACAAAGTTAGAAGTCCTCAAATCCACGACATTCTAGATCCAGCTCCAGCAACTGAGCTATTTGTAAAGCAATTTTACTTTTATCAACTGATTCAGAGTCAAATGTTACAGTAATTGCTCTTGATTTAAAAATGAAACACAATAATTAAAGTAATCAAATAAGGTTAGTATATAATGGAATGCAACACAAAATATAAATAACATTTACCTTGCTTTAGAGTTGTTAAGTAAAAGGTTTTATTTGGGGTCAACACCTGTGTGCTCTCTTCTGGGAAGCAATAAACTATTAAACTATTTCATTTATATCCAAATAATGCACAACAGTATTGATTATGACTTGTGATTATGGCATATATTAGAAACTGTATCCTTTTTTGACTGATCGCAATTTTTAATTTGAATGAGTTACATACAAACTAGCATAATGTGACATTGTCACCTCCCTTCTTGTTAATGGTTTTGAGAAGTACATACATTTCTACAATGTTTTATCATACAGAAGGACATATCCTGTAATGATCGTGTTAACTGTTTTATGTGAACAGTAATCCTAGACAGCTCCATATAAGGAAACTATTGTATTACTCCCTTTGTTTCCTGGATTTTTGCTTTTCTGTTTTTGTTTTATTGTCATTTGAATATAATTGTGATGCTGGATGGCTGTTGTTTGTTAATTATCTGAAACAGTAAGTTTACAAAAGCGTCTGAAGGCCTGAGCAACCAAGAGCAATGTGGAGTTTGCATGAATGACAGGATGAGTCCATTAACCAAGCATATCCTAATCCTAATGCATTCTGAAAATCCTCTACACACAAATGCAGTCTGAACTGGTATTTGGCTTTGTGGGCAACTACTAGAAATACGTAACACAGGTGGATATTTGGTCACACGCCCAGAGAGTGAGAACTGGGACAGAGCCTCATGCTGCCTCTCTCTCTCTCTGAGATGCAGAAGCAGATCAGGCTTCGTGCTGATGTGAAACTTCACCACTGCCCTCTGCTGTTGAGCAAGCTGCGCTGCAGGTGAGCAAACGACAACAATGGCAGTGGACAGACAAAGCTTTCCCTGCTGAGGTCCCTCAACCATCTGGCCTTTGGCTGGGAACTCACCAGCCGACTTCCTGCTTATCTGAAGAACGGCTGTGATGAAAGGGAGGCAGAGAGCGAGCCATTTGGCCCGGCTGATAATGAATCGAGGGCAGATGAATGGATTTCGGGGTCAATCCAAAAAAACACCTCGTGATAGTAATAGCCGTTCACACAATTTACGCATCTCAGCCTGAGGAGTGGTTCCCATGTGTTTGTGGCTTCAGATCACTGAAACCATTATGTAATGACTGAAAAAAGAGCTGCGTGTACCATCCCCCAGTGACCTGTATTTGCAATGATACTCCACTGATCATTTTCACCTGCCCTCCTGCACAAGGGGTCAGAGCACATGACACCAACCCTGCGGCTGGTACAGACTCAGTGCCTTGCTAAAGGACACTTCAGCAAGGTAAATCCCTCCTGACATGGGGGTTGAACACAGATCCTCCGGATAAATAAATGGTTGATTTCCCTACTCACTCTGCAAGCTTGTTGCCACTTAACCACATTATGTATAGACAGTACGGTGTTGTCATGGTAATAATATATCCATGTATAGCAGCACTATTAATAGCAACTCTCACATGCCATCAGTACGGTGTCACTTGACATATATTTAGGCACTGCGTTTTGTAGTTACCTCTTCGTCTTTAGTATTGACATCCACTTTCTGGGAGCTGATGGCCTTGCTGATGTAGTCGATGTTATTTTCTCTGCAGTAGTCAAAGATGTTCTTATCCTCTTCCCTGAGAGTGATACAGAAATAGAGACACAGAGGGAGAGAAAGGAGAAAATTCAGTCAACTTTATTTTTTTTGGACCATCGTTTGGTGTTAAAGAATCGGATGACTTTGTTTTGCTTTCTTTAGTTTTACATGCCCAGTTTTTGAGATATTTGTCTGAGATTTCAGGAGATTTCCACACCAACGCAATGGAGGTGAATGGATTTCGTTGAATATATATATATATATATATATATATATATTAAAAAATTACCAGCAACATTTCTATATACATTCAGTCTCCTGGTAACTCTGAATAATCAATAAACCTCACTGTGAATAGTTTTCATCGGAACTACTAAAGAATTACTGAAAAAAATGGTGAGAGTATGTGTAGTCTATGATTCAAACTAACAGGGACACTGTTTTTGGAAAGACATGCTGCTGTCCAATTTTTTAAATATAAATTGTCAATGTTGTGAGCACCACAAACAAAATTCCAGTCATCCCTATTGTACTGTTTTGTGACAGAAATCTCTGAGAAGGATATCTCAAAACCTGGGCAAACAAAACCAAACCAACTCTCTGCATGGACAGATACCACAAGAGATAAGTGAGAAAATATGTTTTCTGTACTTTGGGTGAACCGACCCTTTCACTGCCTTGCCGGTCCATTCAAGTGCTTCATGTGTTAAGTGTGTGCACATCCAGGAAAGCAAATACCATGTCACTAGACTATTTAGTCATCACACAAACACATAACCACTCTCTATGTCTCATACACAAGCAGCAGCCACACCCCTCGGGAACACTGGCATATACCACACACACACACACACACACACACACACACACACACACACACACACACACACACACACACACACACACACACTCTGATTATATCTCTGTCTCTAATCACCTCCTGGCATTGGGGACAGGAGTGAGTGCTGGGGGGAGGCAGGGTGCAGTGGTGGTGGTGAAGGAGGGCTGTTGGGTGAAGGGGAGAGAAGGGGCGAAATCTCATTTGGAGCTTTACGCCTTCCCCTCCCTCTTACCCATGCTGGCCATTCAGATTAATTGAATTTAGTGCTCTATTGTCTGACAGAAACCCTGCATACCCGCCGCTTTACCACTCCCATGCAGTAAGTCAGTCATCCCCAAGGCCAAATCCCCCACTTCCTGTCTCAGACGTCTGCCTTCTCTGCTGCACTGGGACTTACAAGTCCCACAGCACACACTTGGCTCCAGTCACACTGGAGACACCGTGGGTGGTCGGCCCCATTAAGACTGAGGATGTTGTTTAGCTTTGTGTTGAATATGTGGCCTTAATATGTCATAGTTAGGGGTCCAATTACCTTACACTGCCAGCCCTCTGTTAGTATGGAGATACAGAGGTCTGGCAAGCACAAAAGTCATATCGAAAAGGGTGATGAACTTCAGGGTTTTCCACAACGTTTTGCCTGAAATAAACACCTCCATTCACTAACATCAGAAAATATAACACATGTTTATGAAATAATAAAATTACCTTCAGGGGAAAAGAGCAGAGGGGCTATTTCACACAACAAATGGCATTTATTTAATGACTGAAGCTACTGTTTAGGTCATCACGTACAAAATAAATTAATCATGAGTCAAGATGTGTCTTCTACAGTTGGAAACTGAATATCTTTGGGGTTTTCGACTGCTGGTTGGACAGCCAACCAGACGCACTGTTGTACTATGGTTGTTTTCAAACTCACAGCCAATCAAATGGCTTTCTCAGGATTTCCAAAAGTCTTTTGATCCTGATTTCTTTGAGCTTGAAGAGAAAGGGGCTCTATAAAAAAAATGTGGTTATCTAATCCTACTTGTACAAGTTAAAATAGCAACACGAATAGAAGCAAAAAAAACAGGTGGCAGCATCACTAGCAAGCCAACAAACCCAGGTCACATTTGATACAAAGAACAACAACTGAATCAGAGAAACCTCGCATGGTTCCTCGGTTCCACTGCCCTCCAACATCAGCCCTGTCTCCACACACAGATGGATCAGCTACAACTTAAAACTACCCCCAGTGGCGATAAACCGTTCTACCGTACAATCAACACATTTTATTGTTTAATGTGAGAATACAGTTTCAGCAGACACAAAGTTTTGTCTGCTGTTTGTTCTTTAATGAACCTCTGCACTTCCCTTTCTTCAGATTTTCATCTACATGCTTCTCTCCCAATTCTCTCGTTCCTCCCCTCCCTCTTCCCGCCATCTCCTCATCAGCCCGTGATGAATTATGAATAACTCATTACACTTTGATCACTGCTAGGTTATGTATGAGCACATTCATTTACATACTCCTGATTACCAGCGCTATGTTTATTCATGAGTCTTCACGCTGGGCCACACCCACTTCCTTGTCTGATGGCCATGATGACCCCAAGTGTCCCTGATGTGTGGCCGCCATCCGTCTCCCCCGGCAACTAATCAATAGGCCAGCTCATCAGTCTTTGGTCGATGGTCGGACAGGGCTGGCCTGACGGGCGCATGACACATGCTCACATATATAAAGCACGAGCACACATCTAACTATGTAGTGCAAGGTTATATAACATGCACAATTGCTAAAATAAGCTAATATCTGAATGCACACAAACAACCAACACCTGTATATAGTCCATACCACAGTGAAATTACAAGTAAATCCACTGACTCAAACACACACACAGGCTATAAACAAACAAATGATTAATGTGGGTCCTATAAACGACGTGACATCAACAGCAACGCAATGCATGCTGGGAAGGTCACAGGCTACTCTGTCATCACAACAGCTGGGGTACCAAGGGTTTTGTGTGTATGTGCGTTTGTGTATGTGTGTGTGAGGGCGTTAGGTGCTCACATGTGTGTGTCCAGTCCTGTGTACTGGCAGATATGTCCTTCATCCATCAGGCTAAACTGGCCACAGTGGTGGAGAACACTCATCTACCTGAGCTTCACGCTGATCAACACCGCAACCACACCATCCATCACACACACACACCTACACAATCTGTCATCACATCCCCTATAGGACCCTGGTCAACGCTCTCAACATGGCTGAGCTCCATGGAAGTACAAGAAACAATGAGAACTCAAATAACTCAGCAGCAGCTTCCAGCAAAGTGTCCGGACAACAAAGCCTCCAGTGTTTATCCGAATCCTTTTTCAAGGTGGGTGAGAGAATTACAAATGTAGCATTCAAAGCCTCTTCAATCACACACTGATCAGCTCAGTAGCCCAGGGATATTGCTAATCAATCCTGTTTTTGTCGATACACACTGCACACACACACACACACACACAGAGAGAGAGATCGAGATGAGCGGTGAGCAATGCAATTAACTCTCTGTCTGGTTAACAGGTGCTTAGCTGTTTAATATGGAGTGGGTCTGTGTGTGTGTGTGTGTGTGTGTGTGTCAGAAAGAGGAAATTGAAATGCAGCAGAGCAGTGAGTGTGACTGTTCCGGCAGGTTATGCATGGCTTCGGATGAAATCGCGTCGACGTATAGCGGCAAGTGTATGTTTATGTGTGCACACATGTGCATAGGTGTGTGTACGTGCCATGTTAATGACTTCCTCCTTTTTGGTTTCCCTCGGGGCATCACTGCTACTGGATATCAGCAAAGGGAGCATCGTTCTGGGAAACCTGCTGTACCTGCCTCCCTCTGCTGTACCCGGCGTGTTTTCATCACCCCCCCAACCCCCGCAAGTACCCCCCGAATCGTAATGTAATTAAAAAGGGGAGACTCTGGCCGCCTCTTCCCAAGACCGTGCATACTAATCACATACAGCCATTTAGGAGGAAAACCTGCAGGATTCACACATCTCATTTTCATCTCCAAAAGAGCTCCTTTTTTCATTGAAATGAAGATGAGGTTTTTAAGCTTGAGTAAGTCTGCCAGGCAGAAGTAAATGGAGAATATATTTCATTAACATAAATCAGAACTGTATGACGTCTCTGGGCCCTAGGTCTGTTGAATATAATCAAACACAGCATCAAGATCAGTGGTTAACAATGCCAGACTCAGATGGAGTTGACCTAAGCATTAAATAAATGGTGATTCACAACTGGAGGAGAAAAGCTGAGCCAGTTCCAGCACCCTCAAGAACTGGGAAATGCTTTGGCCTCTGAAAACACAACCTAAGAAGACTGAGTTAAATAAAGAGTGTGTGTGAAATGGGTATGGAGCCAACAACGCACAATGTGTGTTTGTGAAAGTCTACTCTATATGTATGGTTGTCTGTGTGTGCACATGCGTGTGCGTTTGTGTCACTTCTGATGTAAATACCTGATCATCTCCTCCTGGTACAGAGAGCTGACTGCTGCTCCTCCGAAGCCTGTTCTTCTTTCTGCTCCTCGTCTTTCCTGTCAAATAAAAGACACACATTAAAGAACAATACCCACCTTACACACTGTTCAAACTAAAACATGACATTTTCAATACAGATGTTGGTCACTGTTAGCAAACTTACTTCTTGTTGAATGATAGCTGGTGTCAAACGCCAACCTAGTCTAGTTTGGCTTAGTTCTGTAGCCTGCGTTGCTATCCCATATGGACAGAGGTACAGACCATATTGTTTTGTGTGCTCAATGCAAAACAAAAGAGTTGGGTTCATCTATTCGCCATGAATGACCGTACCTATAGCTTTTTACCTATAGCCTTTGCAAAGCTCTTGCATGACACAGATGAAGTCTCTGGGGCTTTAGACATGACCTCATAGGTAATAAATGTCCAACAATATGCACAAGACCAATATAAAATATATAGCGCCTTAATTTGTGGCTCTTGTTAATCTTTATTTTTCATGGAATTCCACAGTACATTCAGTCCAGCCAAGACTTTATTACCCAGCCTATTCTTCACTGACCAACCCCGACTCACAAAAGAACCCACACAAATCTGATTTCAGAAAATAGCGAGAGCGGGGGGAGAACATGACAAGCGAAGCAAAACAACTGTGCGTGCACTTTTGGGGACAACCTAATTCACTTCAGAAACTCAGAATATTCGCTGATGTACCGGCCCTGCTCCTCTGCAGTATAATGTAATATAAAGCCAGTGTCTGCTCAACAATTGAGGCAGGAACAGAGGTCAGATTCTGGCTATTATTCTCTCCCCTGCCTCTCTGTCTAGGCACTCCTACTTACACCATTTGACCGTGCTTCCAAAAGAATAGCCACTGCCATGCTATGGCGCTTTGTTAACACTAATACAATCAGCTTCTTTTCAGGGGTGGCATTTGTGCGTTTGCTGGCCTGACTGCTGGGCTCTCTCCTGGCATTGTGCAGCTGTGGGGCAGAGTCAGCGAATATTGCCCCGCAGCATGGCCGAAGAGAAAAGAATGTGTCAGGATTGGACATGTGGTTGACAGTAACGCTATTAAAGAGACATTAATATGGAAGGAGAGGAAAGAAATTGGAGGGATCGGGGTAATAAAAGAGTGAAGGGGTTAAAGAATAAAAGAGGGGGAGGGGTTAATAGAGGAAAAGCAGGTAGCATCGAGGTGGAGAACAAAGAGGAAAGATGAAAGAGTGTAGTTATGAAGAGGTGAGGGAAACTGGAGGAAGAGCAGAAAACGGAAAGAAAACATGTGTGAGCAATGAGACACTACAGTAGGTCACACAGGACATGTGACAGGCCTTTTAAGGCAAACAAATGTATTATTTGGCTTTTCAATTCTAGAAAAAACAACTACTTCCATTTCTCTGGGGTTGTGCTTGTAGAGTATTATGTGACTGTGAAGTAAGGAGAGTATACTACACTTGTAGAGGGAATCCACACACTCTGTTCAGACGTTTTCCTTATGTGAACGTGGCAGGCACTTTCAGGTGTGACGCTTTCCATTTTAGTGATGCCATTCTCACTTAATTACAAGCTATGGCAACTTGTAGCCCTATCACCAGGGACCAGCAGGATACGGTTTTTTCCTAGTTATTTTAAATATGTCAACATCAAAATCTTATTACTTTCTGGAAAGCAACATGTTTTGGTGGTTACTACCATTACTAGTAGGTGTACAGATAAAAGCTGCAGCCTCACAACTTTGACATATATGGCAACATCAAATGAATATGAGGTTCAGGCCATTAAACTGTATCTGGTTTTATTAATTAATAAAGATTTACCAAACTTAGCAGAAATGGTCTTTTCCAAAATGATGAACTCTATATTCAGAAAGCAATTTCCTTATTGTTGGCCTAATAGCAACCATCTCAATGTATAAATGAATTGTTTCAGAGTTAACACTTTGAAAAAATGCTAAACGCATCCATAACTACATTGCGAGACTGGAGCGCAGTTACTGTTTTGCTGCTTGCTGCTATAATCTTAACGTTCATATTTAGTGTTGTTCTTAGTGTTCCAATAATAATACTCTTCCCAACTAAGCAGACAGTACAAAGTTGTTGTTGTAACTGAATGCTTCGGCCCCAAAGGACAGCCTGTCCATGGCAACACAACTCTCCTGACACAGTCGAATGACATTACACAGGAGCGAGTAGAGATGTAGACAGTCTCACATCTCGACAGCCATACTATGACAGTTTTTTGCATTATTCATATCCCAAAATGTCAGCTATGGTGGTAGACAACATAATCTTCTCGTGTATTTTTCATGCTATATGTACAGACTAAAGAGCCACTAAAAGGTCTGGGACAAAATGACATTGTGACACTGACCTCTACTGGCAAAAAACTGCACTGCATCTTAAAAGGGCAGCAATGACTGGATGCTTCCATATTTGTTATCCTTTTCATCTTACCATGGAGCAGAGCTGAGTCGAATACTTATGTTTATTTGAAATACCTTTAAAGGTTAGTTTTAGTAAACATGAAGTGCCAGGTGGGTGGGATTTGCCATTTAGCAGAATTTTGTTATCTGGTAGACAAGGTATCATTTACAGAACAGTAGTAGGAGCTTTCAGACAATATTCTCTGATTGGATGAATTTGACCTTCAGTTCAGTATCATCACAACTGACAAACTCCATCAACATCGACCTTTAAGCAGGACAAAATGAGCGCTGCAAACAAGAAATGTCTTTATTTCACCAAGTCTGCAACTCGTTTACCATCCATGTTGTTTACATCATTCACTTAAGACGGTTTTATTAAACCTCCCTGTTCCTACTCTAATAACAGGCCTGTCCATATATGTTTATTACTTTAATTTATTCAATGCTTATATTGGAATCCACTATATTTCAATTTATAATGATACAAAGTTGTATAGTATAGTACACTATATACAGTAGTTAACAATCAAGAGTAGTGTTGGGAATCAGCTTCTCGTTACCTTCGTGCTGCCTTCAGGGTCTAACACATTGACACAGGAAATGTACTCCTGCATTGCCTGCTCCGCCTCCATGTCTCCAAGCTGCTTCCAGGCTTGCCTGTAATGATATCATAAATGTCACCACAATCATAACCTACAGTTGTAAACTGGAAGTTTGCATTTTTATTTGTACCATGTGTTGTAATGCAAGTGCTCGCTCTCACACACACATATACATACTCACTCACTCACACCAGTGATTTAAACTACAATTCAAGATGACAAATTCAGTCATGCATGCCTGTAATATTTTAAACATATTAAGCAAACCATTCTTTGGCATCCAATTTTAGGCTACATACCATTTTCTCTGTCCTTCAAAGTCAAAGAAGCCAGGCTTTGTTGTATTGCATTTTCCCACTTTGGCCTAAAAATAAAACAAGTCAGAATTATTCAGCTGATCCAGTGTTATCCAAAACTACTTACATCAGAGGACAGCATACAGTGCCCTCCAAAAGTATGGGAACAGCAGGGTCATGTTTCCTATTTTTGCTATACACTAAAGACATTTGGGTTTGAGATCAAAAGGTGAAAATGAAACAAGAGCTCAGAATATCAGCTTTTATTTCCTGGTATTTACATGTATACAAGTTTTACAATTTTAGAACATAGGCACCGTTTGTTTCAGCCATCCCCATTTTTAGGTGAGCAAAAGTGTGAGAACAGATGAACTTAAAGTAAATTAAAGTAAATAATACTTAATATTTGGTTGCATATCCCTTGCATTCAGGGACTGCATTGATCCTGCAGCCCATTGACATCAACAAACCTTTGGTTTGTTCTTTTGAGATGTTTTTCCAGGCTTTTACTGCAGCTTCTTTCAGTTGCTGTTTGTTTGGGGGAGTTTCTCCCTTCATTGTCCTCTTCAGCAAGTCAAATGCATTCTCAATAGGATTCAAGTCAGGAGACTGACTTGGCCGGTCTAAAACGTCCACGTTTTCCTCCTGATGAACTCCTTGGTTGCATTGGCAGTATGCTTTGGGTCGTCGTCTTGCTGCAAGGTGAAGTGCCTACCTATGAGTTTTGATGCATTTCTTTGAACACAGGCAGACAAAATGTTTAGGTAGACTTCTGAATTAATTTATGCTGCTACCATCATGAGTTACATCGTCAATAAAGATGAGTGAGCCAGTTCCAGAAGCAGCCATGCCATTACTTCCACCATGCTTCATAGATGAGCTTGTGTGCTTTGGATCATGTGCAGATCCTGTCTTTCCTTTTCTGTCTTCAGTGTATAGCAAAAACAAAAAACTTGCCCTTGCTGTCCCCATACTTTTGGAGGGCACTGTAGATGTATCTGGGCCTGTCTCATTTGTCAAAAACCAGTGATGATACAAGGATGTTGTGAATAAAATGTATGTGGTTCTTATCGAAAGCCACACGGTACTAGTACATGAGGGGTTAATTTTGGCCTACACAACCACAGTGCAATTTAATCCGACACTCACCTGTTTGTAGCGTGCATACAGGTAGAGCAGCTGGTCCCTGCTTGCCGTCTGAACCAGGTCTCGTACGCGGTCGGCTGCAGACTCGAACTCCCGCTCCAACTCGTCTCCCTCCAGCCGGTCCCCCATTTCCATGCCGCTGCAGTCAAATTTACCCAAACCCAGGTCCGAGTCCGAGTCCGAGCCTGCTCCACCTAGGGGCTCCCCTGTGTCGGGCCGGGCTGGGTCTGTACCTGAGCCCGTCGCAGTGTCCGGAGAGGACGACGGCGACCCAGAAGCCATTGTTATTATTGTTTATAACGTTAGCGTACAGTCAGAGACGACGCTCGCCGCAGATCCGTATGTAAAACGTTAAATGCGACAGGAGGATATTCTGCCTGATATATATTCGTTAAGTATTTCAGCGGCGATTTTGTTTTTTAATCCGTTATCGTTAACAATCCATGACAGTCGGATTTATTTGTATGGTCGGTCCGTCTACGGCACTGTCAACTAAAAGCACCGGATAAACTCACCGCTAGCAAGAAAGGTTCCGGTCGCGTCCCTGTCTGGGCTTCGCGGTGCTCTTTTGGTAAGAAAAACACACGTTGAGAACAGCGACACAAAGAAAGAAAATCCGTCGGTTTGTTTTGGTACGAGTGTGTGTTTTTAAAGTAGACGGCAAAGTCTGTATGAAAAGAAAAACGTTTTTGTTGTTTAATGTGTGCATGGTAACTGACAGTTAATGGTAAAGTTAAATCTAACTTTAGCGTCAATAGCTAGCTATTAGGAGGAGGCCAGCTGATTCTTTGAATCGGTAAAAATGGGTTATTGAAATCTCTTCAAATATAAACTATTCGCACATCACATACAGCTGTCAACGTGATAATTTTATCTCATGTAAAGTGTGCGGCCTGCATTTTGCTGGTTAGCTTACTGACGTTAGCCACACGGTTGCCTGGTGACGGCCTCGCGCTACACTCCAGTAACGCAGGTGAATTTAATGTGGACTTTAATTGTCGCGGTTTTACGGCAAACTACTCGTTTAATTAGCCTACTTTTGTGTCCAATTTGAGTCAAATTTCAGTTTCAATCTTCAGGGTCAGTTGCTCATCTTCTGCTGCAATTAACACAACACTTATAGCCTGAATGTGTTGTGAATGTGAGGTCTTTCTTGACACCTGTCGTGAGGCAAATGTGGCAACTTACACGCGTCGGTGGCAAAATGCATCAGCGCAGTTTGTCCAGCAGATGCTGCTATTGGCATAATGATGAACTGTCGCCTGCTCTGTCTCCGCAACACCGGTTGTCCCAAACGCTTTATGAGATTAGCTAAAAACTATATATTTTACTTGCACAAACGCACAGAATAACGTATCCAACTAGTTTAGGGTGTTTGCAGCTTCGCTTTCATTGCATGTAATTGCATGTGCCATAAATCTAGGACATTTGGGAGTATGGGCAGCATAATGAGATCCTTTTGAAATGGCAGCATATTATTCTGTTCTCTTAAAACTCTGCTTTTCTCCAGAGCACAAACAAGGCTTCTGTATTAAATGAAGCATCCAAGTAGCCTGTCTATACAGTAATTCGCTGTTCCGTTTCTAGATAAATTGTAGAAATGTAGAAATAAGTATAAGGTCTGCATATCCATAACTCAAATAGGACTGTTAATCAGAAATGAGGATCATGATTT
The DNA here is from genome assembly GCA_005408345.1 of Macquaria australasica. NCBI lineage: Eukaryota > Metazoa > Chordata > Actinopteri > Centrarchiformes > Percichthyidae > Macquaria > Macquaria australasica. The sequence goes on from SEMN01001279.1 coordinate 14,420, forward strand.
TAAAAAGTAGGCTACGGTTGCAATCATTATGTGATCTTTGAATGGAGTTTGCACTATTAGCTGGTTGGATACGAAACAGTGAATATAAACGTTAAAGCATCAGGTAATGTATTTCTGTGATGAAGATTAACTGTATCCCCTCTTCTATTGCAGACACACAACAACAAGCTTCTCACACGGCAGCACCGGAGACAAAAGCCTAATGAGAAGCGGGTCTGTGGGCTGAATTATCTGTGTAGATGGTGAGGGGTTTCCTGACCGCAGTGCCAACTAGTTTTAACAGGAGGTCCCGGTGAAAACTAGTTGGCACTGCGCGCCCTGCTGACGCAACCACGTCGCTGTGGCTCAATGCGATGGCGGACCGCAATGTCCCCAGACCTGCCCAGGGAGGGACGGAGCAAAGTCACTGAGTCGCTCTCACCGGCTCCGTTCAACTGCCCTGCGACCACCTGTTAAGGAGAGGCCGCTGCCATTGCCGTCCCTCCCGTGAAATAGTATGTGGGACGGGATCCGCTCGGAGAGCACTGACCGGGACGAGCCAGAAGTGGAGTGAAGAGGAGCGGAGCGGAGTGCGCCGGGCTGACGCGCCGCAGGTTGAGCCAGCAAGTTGACTGAAATAACAAAAGTCGCGTCGACGGGGAAGGGGATAGCCGCTCTCGGATTTAACGGAGGTTTGAGGGGACAGTTGTTCCGGCAAAATGAAATTCGCGGAGCATCTTTCGTCCCACATCACTCCAGAGTGGAGGAAACAGTATCTTCAGTATGAGGTAAGGTGAAATTTATCTTGTATTTGAAATAAACGCCCCGTGAATAAGGGTATGAGCGAAACCTCTACAAATAGGCTGCATCTTTTTTTTTTTTTTTTTTTTTTAGAGGAAAGTGGAAGATAAAAGTAGCCTAAATATTTGGTGCAAATTTTTAAAAGCTTTTCTAAAACATTTTTTTCAGTTTCAGCATAGCTCACTCCTGAGAGCCATAAACGACGGGGAAGATAAGGGATGTCCTATTGTTTATGGAGGGGAAATTGAATGCGGTTGTTAAGAGCCATAGGGAGCATTCAGTATTTATTATCGCTGTTTGCTGAGTTTACAACACCTAAAAATGAACAGAATGAACAGTTTAGTGAACAACTGAATGCCTTGCATACTGGAATTTACAACATAAGTCTGTTCTTTATTTTAACAATTCATATTAGAAATATTTCGGAACATTCTATAAATGATTAATTTTTTTAGCTTCTATGTATATTTATTTTTAGCATTTTTTGCAACACAAATATGGATACCGTGGATTTTAATTACATTATTTTTTGTTCCATTTCTTGATTTAAAAAAAAAAATGTTTATCATATAACTGAGAGGGTGTATACATAAAAAAGGGGAAAAAGTGTTCATTGTCAATTACTTTGATAATTCTATCTAAGAAATTCACCTTCTTTGAATTGTCCTTTAATTTTTATTAATTGCAACAATCTAACTGAGCACAAGGGAAATGTCCCAGGCTTCAATTATGCCTTGTTGTACAACTGCAAATATTGTCCTATAATTATTCCTTGTTTCTTTTTACCAGAATTTAAAAAAAAGACTCATACATAGTAGTTTAAGTATATCATAAAGTAGTTGTTATTGATATTTTGCACAATTAAACAGGAATGGTTGTCTATAGGAATCAACCTGCAAGACTTCATAACAGGATTTTCTCTCTGGTTTCTGATGTCTGTATTTAGAGAGACCTTTGTGTGCACACATGGTCTTTGTTGGGTGGTGTACAGTATTTGAGGAGTATTTTATTTTCACATCCCACTTCTATGCTTTGCTGGCTCTACATCAAGAGCTTTAGTGCAGACATGCAGTGACAGGACAGGCTGCGCCGTTCCATTTAGCTCTATGAATTATAGACAAAGACCCTGTTCTCTTCAACCTCAGCAGCCTACATCCCAGACCCAACAGAAACTCACTGCACTGGTTTTATTTTAAAAACATGCCCTGAATATTATTATCAGGTTGGACAATTGCCACAGCAGACATTTGGATCGGTCCAGCCTGACATGAATGATATGCTGTCGTCATCATCGTGTAATGAAAACATCTTCATAATTAAAGTGGAAAACAATGATGAGATGTCAGATATGTAGTGGACACACTGAAAAGAGGACAACTCTACTGTAAAACTTTATCTAAACTGATTGTTAATATACATGCACAGCCTATGTGGGGTCTTTGTATGCACAGACTGACGCACAGTGAGCCCAGGGACAAATGCATGGACATACCAGCCATTTTACACCTCCAGTCTTCAGCTCGGCACTCACTGACCTGAGATGGATGATGATGGATTTTCTCTGTCATCTACGTTTAGTGTTATTCAGTTGTATTGGATATATTGGTTGTTATATTTTTACTGGAATCATGCATAATCTTTTATTTTTATTTTTAGATATATCAAAGGATACTGTATTACTGGAATAACTGATTTCTGTGAGCATGAAAGATTGATTGACTTTATCGGTCTATATTTAATACTTCTTATTTTTATAAGATTTAAATTGAAAGCAAACTATTCTAATCAACTACTGATATGTGATTGATATATAGCCAAGGACTTTATTTTCCTTTTTTAACCATCCCAAAAACCCAGCCTATACAAACATATTGTTGGTTGTCACATATGTAGCTATTGTTAAATTATGTAGAACAACAGGGCCGGTCCCCTATCCATACACTTTTCATTCTTTCTCAAATCTGAATTATATATTGGGTTTGCAGCAAGGATGGGTTTGTGTGTATTTGTGTTACTGCGGCTGCTTTCAGTCTTTGTCTGACCTCTGTAAACACCATCACCTGCTGAGTGGGCAGGATAGGGAGAGATCAGGGAGAGAGCTCACACCTACAGATGATGGACGTCTTATTCATGGCTTTTATGCCCTCTGAAACAAGTCAAGAGACGAGGACAAACATAAAAGTTGTCTTCAGCAAGAGAAGTCAGTTGACTTTAGCGAAGTGGGTCACTGACATAAAACAGAAATCAATTTTAATGTCATTTTGAAAAATGCAGAGCCTTGATATGCCGCTGTGGTGCAACAGAAGCAGCGTCAATCCATGGACTGAAGGGAACATTTCAGATACCTTGAGAAATGCATAAAAACATTCAGTCATTGCACACAGTGGTAACCATCACAGCCCCTCATGTATGTATTCGGCATTGTGTGTTGCAGTGGCCACTGCAGCCAGCACATCTGCTGTATTGTAATATTGTAATACAGTTGTCTGTCTATTAAATGACACACTAACACATTATTCCAGCAACACGGGTCATTTTTACCCGTAGTCCATGCAATAAAATATGACACTTCCACACTTGCTATATCTGTGGCTTATGCAATATTACAGCTGCCCACATCCAAATTGACTGTGGTTTGAAGTTATATTCTTGCCTTTGTGTGCTAGTTGGATTAATTAACCTGCTGCCCAGTTTTCACTCTCCTCCTCTTTTTTTTAGAGCCCGCTATTGTGTGGAAAATCGCGCGCAGTCTATTTAGATTGGTCAGCCAGTTTCTATGCAGATGAGAAGGATGCGGCAAAGTGGCTGTTCTAGCAAATACAGGCTTTAGTTAGTAAGGCACTTCATTTGTACATGGAGGCATCGACAAGGCGATTGAGTGATAGAGTAATTAGCTGTGTGCTTTTATCCTGTGGGATTGTAGTTATAAACCTATATGCTAAACAGCTGTTTGGTATGGAGGTGTGCATGTCCGGCCAACGGGCAGGGGATGTAGGTTGATAGATAGAGACAGGATTGGCCATTACATGTAATAGTTATTAAGTGAAAATATTTTTAAGAGCTCCACATGCCCGTTTGCTTTTTCATGCAAAAGCAAACGTTCTTGTATTACAGCATGTAAGATGTGTACAGACAATAATTAGGCATGGCAACTGTTGAATGCAGATGTATATTAAATAACTAATGTGTGTTTAACATTAGAGGCATATAGAAAGAGTGAGAGATAGAGATGCAGGTGTGTGTGCGTGGGCGAGAGAACAAGGCCACTTATGCATTTGCCTCTGCGGTCTAATCACTCGTGTAAGCTTAGACGAGGAGAAGGAGGAGGAGGAGGAGGAGGAGGAGGAAGAGAGTGCATGTGGAGACTCGCATTTACAATTCAAACTAGCAAAGTGATTTTATGTTGGCGAAAAGCAGGTGCCTGTGTGATTTCAGTGAGTGATTGTTGTTTGTTCAAAGGTGAAGCCTTGTCTTTCTCTAATTAATCTGAGTGATATAGTTTACATGTCTAAACCAGCACAGTGAGCTTTGTATTGTGACATAAAATATACAACATTGCTCACATCATCTATATTTTGTGCACTATACATGTGACTTATCAGCATGTTAAACAATATGAACGTTATGTATACAACAGGCATAGCATGGCTACTGCTGAGAACCCCCCTTTCTATACCTCCCTCCTTCCTTCCATCCTCACCTCATCGTTCCTTCCCCACTGGGAGGACATCTGGTCCCCGATCCAGACCTACCCTTTGGTCCCCTCCTCCCCTCCCTCCATCCTCTCCTCCCATCCTCTCTATTCCTCTTTCTTCATGCAGGGATCCACTCAGACACAGAGCTAGGGATTCAAGTGATCCACCATTGGCTTTCTGTTTGAGCCAGAGATCTCTTCAGACTAATAATGCACACTGTGTGAGCTTCTCAAGCACAGGGATAACAATCTCAAGCATCTTAGAGGAAGGATTTCACCATCTAGCACTCAAATATTTTGGTTAGTGTCCACTCAACATGTCACAGCTGTTAAAGGATTGAACTCCATTGACAACATTCAATCGACTGGACACTCTGCAGTGTAAGCCTCAGTCGGACATAGTGATTTAAGTCTGGTACTTGTGTTACACACATGTTTGGTTTAGTGAGTATGCATCATCATCATGTTAATGCATGGTCATTCAAACTGATGGCCCCATTAGGCTTGGCTTAGTTATTGTCTACAGGTTTCACCACTGATGACTGCCAAGCCTGCAGGTTAATCCCAGTTCCCTAAAGAGCCACCCCGCCCCCCTTTCCCATCACTGCCATCACCATGGCAATGCCTCCCTGTCTGAATCCAAATGTCTATTTCCCACCTATTAGTCGGTGGGGTGGCCCTTTTTGCTCACCAGAGATTAGCCAGGATCGGGCCCTGCTCCAATGGTGTATGTGCACAGTTGGTCTCCTGTGATCTTTTATCAAGGTAGAGACAATGCTACATCCAAATGAAATGTGTACCTCTTGGATTAGACTCCAGAGTCGGAGTCTCATTGTGCATGTAACTCACAGAGGAACTTAAGTATCAACGATCCGTGCTGCTACTAATGCACAGCAGTTTCTGAGTGGTTTCCACCCACACACAGGATTACTCACACTCATGTTACAAAAGCAGCAGTTTATATAGGAACCTGGACAGAGAGAGCAGTTTGATATGATCAGTGGATAAGATACAGGTTGTCAGATTTGGATGAGTTGAATGCTGAATGGAAAATGACAGTTGAGTTTGGCACAACGGGCAGATTTTAATGTTTTGCACTCTGAGCCCTGTAAATGTAAACACGGACTCAATGATTTAGTTTAATAAAATCCATAAAGTTTAATAGACAGACATTTTTTTCTCTTTTTCTGGGGCAGTTTAGTTCTAAAGACATCTTTATCGAGAAACAGGATTCAGTTCCAGTCTTTTCTCTGATTACCACTGATATGTTCCAATGAGCCAGCGTCCAATTATCTGTCAGTTTCCATTATCTTCAAGATCAATCTTATTGCAGAGAAACAACCTCACTGCAGCTATCTCTCCCTCTCTGCTTTGTGCCTGTCAGTTGGTCTGTCTGTCTCTCTCCCTCCCTCCCTCCCTCCCTCCCTCCCGAATCTGCTCTTTTAATTAGACAGATGTGCACTTAGACTAAATATTATTGTCTATCAAACTCTATAATTCCAGACAAAAATCATTGTTCTTCATTTGTCATCTTCATTATAATAGAAGTTGTTTGTGACCAGTTTGTGTTATCCCTCTTAGTGTGTAATCTTCTGCTTGGGTGAATGAGAGTGCTGCTGTGTTGTTGCTTTGATTTACTTAAACTAAAATAGTGGCACAAGTAAGGAAAGGAGGTAAGCCTGACTTCACGAGGCAAGAAAGAATGTAACAAATATTACAACTTGGTAAGATGCAGGAGCATTCAAGAGTAAATAATATGCAGCACAGACTATATTCCATAGGAATATGAATTAAAGTCTGCATACTTGTTGCTCTTAAATACTCCAGGTTCTTATGAAGTTGCAGTACTTTACCTCGACTATTGTAAAGTCTTGTGGAGTCAGGCCATCTCCTTTCCTTACTTGTTTCACTGTTTTAGATCAGAGCAACACAGCAGCACAAACTGGTTTCAAGTGGACATTCTTTGTTGTTTACGCCAATCACACCAAAATATGGTACTGCTGGGTCTATACGTTCTCAGTTCCATCGCAAGCTCTAGAAATCTCTCTGCAACTTGTATAACTTTGAAAAAATGAGATCATTAAAATGCCAGAGTTTGTGTTGTTCATTATGTTAACAGCTGTGTGGCTGTTGCTGTAATCTTCCCATATGGAGAACAAGAGTTTAGTTAATGGCTCTCACATGGCTTTAGATGGTTTAAATGCTACTGTAAAAGCAGATGGTGCTAAGAATTGTGTAATGCCTTATGGTCTACTCTAATCACTTCTTAGTAGTCTATATAATATAAATACACTTTTTTCATTTGATCTGATGTGGAACTGACTCCGGTGATTTTGATATTTTGTCGTCTATCTTCTAAATTACCCCACAGTTACTCCATACATTGTCCTCTGTATTTATGGATTCTATGGACTCTACTGACTTGACATATACTTTAACATCCTGGCAAGTACATTAGTGGTCAGTGTTTAAAGACAGTGATTTGTTTTTTTCTCATTTCCTCATCAGGCGTTCAAGGATATGCTGTATGCTGCCCAGGACCAAGCCCCGTCCATAGAAGGTAAGGAGACTCCCTGTTTGGATAAACAAACCCGGACACACAGACAGACGCTCCCCTACAAACACACACTTCGGTACACAGTGCCCCCTGCTCGGGGCCTGTTTGGGCATCCCCAGAATAACAGCTCTTCATCTGCTAAAAATAGGTTGAAATCATTGCTAACATGCTGCCACTCACTCTGTAGGCTACGACTCAACCGGGCCAAAGCCAATTACCAAATCATGACCTTCCACCAAACTGTTTTAGCTTTTTAACCTGCATGAAATAATGGACTGTGCAGTTGCACTCTTTAAACTGTCTTGATGAAGTAGTTCAATGGCCAGCAGTGCTGAGAATTGCTACTCCACACAGCAAAGATAAGGAAGGCCACTGGCTATAATTAATCTTTGGCATAAGACTGCAAGTGATGTGTGATGAGGGAAAGAATGTAAAGCATTTGTTTTTATTTTAGATACCCGTTTGTGGAGGTAAACAACTTTCTTTAGCTGCATACATGAGACTTACTTTATGATGTGGTGACGTACAGCTGACCATGAAAGTGTGTCTAGAGAGAAAAAATGGGCTTGTCCTGAAATATGGTTACACAAAACTGACCTCTGCCATGCTTGCATGTCCGTGTTGTGATGGGACGAGCGTGTGTGTCTTTATACTGATAGATCTTTTTGGTGTTGTGCAACATGCCCCTCACAGAGCCACGATTCCCAGAGCTCAGTTCCAGCTGAGCGGTCTTGATGTGTATGGGAGTATGATGAGATTGTATCCATGAGCAACTAAGACATAACACACAGTCACTGGGTGTGTGGATGACAGAGCTCTGTCTCTGCATGTGTGAGTCAGCTTCAGGCACAAAGATCAGTTTCAGACATTTGTTGACTTTATTTTTGACTGCAGTAGGCTGAAAGGAGACCCTCAGGATTTATTATGTAAAGTAGTCCATGAAATGTGATTTAAGTGTGTAAATTAATGCTCATCAGCTTTGAGTGTATGAGAGGATGTGTGCATGTTTGTGTTTCTATTGGTATTGCTCGTTCCTAGTGCATTTATTACTACTATAGAACACACGTCTTGTTCGGTGATAACATATGAGCTGTCTCTACAGCCTGTTGGCCATGCTAGGTGAGCTCAACTTGGATGATAAATCATTTCCTGTCTCCGGTCTGAGCTGTACCCATGGGTCACTGCTCTGCGTCTGTCAGCCTGTCGCAAGATAGGTGAGGGTGTCTTATGACTAGAGACGGGATCAATCAATCAGTAGGAAATCATACTGCGTCATTCATCTGTTATTGTTGTGACGTTTCAACATTCCCCACTCAATCAAATTGATTTGTGTGCTTTTCACACTTTTTTTACACAGTACAGAATGTTACCAAAACACTGAAGCAGGAAAGTGCAAAGAAAGGAGTATCAGCAGTGGCATTTGTTGTGTAGGAGAGAAGAAATCTTTGAATGTATCAGACCCTTGTCTGTCGCTGTTGGTGTTTTTATGGGAAAAAGAGAGGCTGTAATGAAAACAGCAGTAGAGGCAGACAAACAGCGTTACTAAGCCCTGTGTAGTGCTCTCTCCTGTGGCTGAGATTTTGTTGACTTTTCATAGAGAAACGAGATTAGCAAGTGTTATAAAATCCAAGCTTACTGCAGCACTTTCTCTTCACATCGACTAGACCCAATCTGTCAAATATGATTAAATTTAAACCAGGGCAGAACGGTATTGGAAAAATGGACTGCACTGATTTTGTTTTTTTTTACCTTAGGTGAACAAAGCACTTTTCAATTTGCTTCACCCTTCACCCGCACACAATTTTGGGTCTACTGTCTCAGCTGCAGATAGGGATTGTTTTGCATTTTTGCTGGATTAATCGATGATCAAAATAGCTCCTGATTAGTTTTCTGTCGATTGTCGAATTGATTCATTAATTAATTGTTTCAGCTCAAGAAACCAGGAACCACAATGTAATTAAATGTGGCTAAATTGTGTTTTTTACTATTTAAAAGATGCTCATGAAAAAGTGAAGTTTTATGTCACCATTGTACATGCATACAATGTGATATCGATGGTCAAACAATATATTTTAAGCTCAATTTTAAACACTGATAATTCCATTAAATCTGTTCCTTGAGTGGAATAATAATTGAGGATTAGATTCACCCCCATCCCAATCTCTCTCTCTCTCTCTCTCCCTTGCTCTCACTCCTTCTGTCTCCTGCCACATTCATTACAAAAAGCAGCATTTTTGGTATTCAGAGGATGTTTCCCTTGCCTGAGGGAGACCGTTTACTGGGTTATAACTACTTGCTCACCCACTCTGCTCTCTCACTGCACACCATGCTGTACCTGATAGAGCTGTGTAGTAGATAGACGTAACACTGAACAGGCAGCACTTCAAAGCCTCTGTCAGGGCCTCTGCATATGTATCGTTGTCAGATTGTGAGACAGTCATTACACTTGGCCGACTACATTAAAAGATATGTGTAATGTGGTGATGGTCTGATCTTTGCATAAGTGCATAATTATGTCTCATGCTGTGTTATATGTTGCAGTGCCAGTGCAGTGTTTGTTTAAATAGATATTACCCATCAGCACCTCCACCCCAGAGAGCCTCTGTGGGAACATACCACAGAAAATGCACTTCTTTCAGCACCATTTTTAGTCAAATTAATCATTCAGTTTCAACAAGATTGATGTACAGTAATTAAAAGAGCTTGTTGCAAACAGACATGCGAAAACACATGCACATTATGGTGGCTCTGCTGCTGCATATGACCCTTCACCCCTCGTTAAGATCCTTTGTTCTCATTCCCTCCGTCCCTCCATTGGTCCTCGCGTAATTGTAATTAAAACACGCCTGTCCCTGTACTGTGGAGAGCCAGTGGAAGACAACAGAGAGAACAGCTGGTTGGATCTCCGGTTCCCCCTGTTCCAACCATTAGAATGAGTTATGCCACAATCTAATTCAATTAGACTGCTGATTATTACAGAGATCCGGATAATAAACACACAGCTTTAACAGGAATCTATGTGTGTGCATGTGTGTGTGTCATACTATTTCAACGTTGAAATGCTGCACATGCCTATATTTATATTATGAAGTATTTTTCTAATCCTGCACGGGGAGGAGGTTTCACACAGCAAGTCATTCATTTGTGTGTGTCTCATTCATTCATTGTGTTCTTCATTCTGCTTCTCTGTAAATGGAAGAAAAAACTATCACTGTGATGGTATCTGTGCTGGGCTGGAGTAAGGGGGAACAGTGGGAAGATGGCAGTGATGGCACTGTTGGATACACACTGGGAGTAAGGGTGGGGCTCCTGTGGTGTACCATGAAAACGCACACGCATACACATACACACACACACACACACACACACACACACACACACACACACACACACACACACACACACACACACACACACACACACACACACACACACACACACACACACATTGTCCGAGGAGGGGAATGAGGGGCTATGTTATTGACTTACAGCTCAGGAGACCAGAGAATGGATTTTCCTCTGAATCACAAGGTCTGGATGTCAGATATGAATGAATCAGACCAACAAAAAAAAAACTATAATGGATGGATGATTTCTCGTGTTACCATACTTTTCTATCTTATATAGTCAAGCTCCTCCTTAAGTAAATGTCCACCTTATTTTCACTACTGTCACATGGCTTGGCTGTCAGTTTCCTTATCCCTTTAGGGCTTTTCATGTTTTATGCAGTCAAATCAATAACGGTATAAAAGCAGCGGTGTGAAAATAGGATGCTTGCAGTGGTTCTTTTAGTGGCAATGAATTGCGCTATCATTTCCATCAAAAAGAAATGTGATTATTTCCCAAAAAGTTTATGTAGCCTCCAATATTTTTATCAAACTTCATCAGTAATGTGTTTTATTATGTTGAAATAAGTTTATTCCAGGAGTCTTAACCTATCCCTTTAAAGATCGAGATAAGGAGGTGAATGAACACCCAGACTTTTTACCTTGTAAGATGTTTAAACATGTTTTTAGTTGATACAGGGTCCTTGATATCAGAATGTGTTTTGTCACTAACTATCATCACAGCCATGTCTTATTCAACCCACAACCCAGAGACTGACAATCTCATTATACAGCACACTGAAATGAAAATATGTTGCAGGTTAGGTATCAGTGCACTGTGCTTGAATGCACATACGTTTGCATGTCTGTATGCGTGCAGGTTTGTCTCTGTGCTATGGGACTATTGGGCATTCAGATTTATATACTTCATCTGTATAAATACAGATAGTTGATGTGCTTAAACGCATCTTGCTTTGTCTGACTTGGGGCCTAGCCAGTCCCAGACCAGATCGTGTTTGTGTTCAAGTGGTTTAGGGTTGCTGGGCTGTGTCAAGTGAAATTGAGATCCCAGAACATTGCCTCCGGTAACCAGCAAAATCAGGACACTTGAATACAAGAGACTAACAGTTAAAAGATAAGTGATTGTATTGCCGCAATGTAATAATTGTAATCAATAATGAAATAATGGTTTAAAATGTTTAAAATGATCATACTGTGTTGAAGAGAGGTTTGAGAGTTTAACTGTAATAATAATGATACACTGCACATGGAAAAGAGGATGTATTGACACCCTGGTTAAGGGTGCTGGCAAAAGAAGTAAGGAAGGTCCCTAGAATTTGCCAGAATGTATGATTAAGAAGAGAGTGACTAGGTGAAAGGACAAGAATGAGTAAGAATCTTTTTGATTATTTTTATGATTAACTGAGTCTTATATTGATTAATCTGCTGCTTAATTCCTGCAATAAATACCTAAAATGGATTTAAAGTAATATGTTTCTTCATTATTATTGAGCTCCTCATGTTGGTAAAAAGTCTGTTTGCCTAATATCTAGAAGGTTCTAAAAGGTTATTCTAGTTTCTTTTTGTCCACTTTTATAGTAAAACAGACCCTGAGGGCTTAGAATACAAGCCATCAAACCTTTTCCTAGCAACTTACCGAGAGCCAAGATCTTTAAGGGGAAAGCTGTCCTTAACGGGCGTGGCTGCAAGCAAGGCTACTCAGTTAGGGGTAGTTATCAGAGGAGGAAGGGTAGACGACCGGATGAAGGCAGTTAGGAGCTAGGCGAGTTTCCCCGCCACCAGCTTAAATTATCTTTAGAATTTCTATGAGGAATAGGACTTCTATAGAACTAAAGATCGGACACTTTAAACGGAGAGCTGGTCCAGTGAGTTCTGTAAGGGGCTTTACCGTGATCTGACAGCTGCTATCAGAGTGGAAAGAGAGAACAGTGCCTGTCATTTCTTCAAAGAGCAATATAAAACCACCACTCAAACTTTACCGTTATGTGATAGAGACAAAATAATACAAACACAAAAAATATCTCTCCATAGAGCCAGATGGATGAAATTAATGTCACACTTTGAGTCGGAACAAGGCAACTACAAAGCCAGATGTTCATTTTTCCACCCCAGACACCTGCACCATCACAGCTGCCTGGTCTCTGCTATGTGGCCTGTGAGGCTTTTGTTCCCACGCTTCCTCTGGACAATATTGTCTCCCTCTCATTTAGCTCTTCATGGCTTTAATTATAGGAGAATAAACAGAACAATAAACCTGCTTACTGTTGCACCTTTTTCAGCTCTGCCAGCACCCCTCTTACCACTTCCTAATGAATATTTTTGGGTCTGTGCATGAGCCGTCATACCTAATCTATTTAATGAAATTGGCAACATGAATCACGGACACAAACTACACCTTTCTGCCAGCACTTATTCTGCTATTTTCTATTGTTGTCCATGCCGCTTGCTTGCCCGCCATTTTGTCTGCTGCTGTTGATGAACATGATGAGAGGTTAGCTGAAGGCTGCTAGCCTGTGTAATACAGTGCTGATTATTATTCTGCTGGTGTATATGATGGAACAGCAGCTGTTATTACTGTTGTTGGTTCCCCTCAGAGTCTGTCCTCGCCCCCCTGCATAGACTAGCGTTCTGATTTCTGTCATTTTCAGTCCGTCTTACAAAAATATTGATGCATCTGTTTTTTTCCTTTTTTATTCTAAATGATGCTGTTTACCTTGCCTTTGGTCCAAGCCACAGTTTGTTGCCTTCATGTGAATCCTTTCTTTGTGATTTCTTTGTGTTATAGCTCATAAAGTATACAAGTGATGAACAATAATAAATATTGTGTCCGCACTAGAATTCTGTATTAATTATGAACAACCTGGGATGCATCTCTACAGTAGATAAATAAATGAATACATACAGTGAGTCTCCCCAGCCACAGCAGCTCAAGGATACGTGCATAACATGCAGCCAGGCTGAGAAACGTATACAACTCTGTGTGTGGTTAGCAAGACAGACAGATGCTGGCAGGATGGCAGGAGGTCAGGCAGGCACTCAGAAGGTGAGAGAAGCAATGGATGGAAGGGAGACAGATGGACAAGCAGGCAGACAGACAGGTAGACGGGCAGGAGGGTTCAGCAGGACAGTAGTGTGGCAGCCAGAGTCTCCCACCAGCCTGCATTATTGATGGGCTCTTTGACAAGCTGCTGCTCTTGCTCGCTTCCAAGCGCTAATTGTTGGGTTTTTGTGGGGGTTGGTTCTTTTTTTTTTTTGTCCTTAATCTTGGTGCCACCTACAAAGTAGATATGGAGAAAATCCAAGTCAAAACTAAATCAAATAGAGCAACATGACGACTATAAGTGACTATAGGAAGAATCTAATGGCCCAAACTGAGTGAGATCTTTCAGAGCTGTAAGGACTCATGTAGTCTGAGCCCGGCTTAAGGAAGACAAATTCTATTGTTGCTGCTTTCAGGCAAAACCTTATTTATTGTCTATAAAAATTATATGAGGCTGTTTTTCATTGCCTTTTTCTTTTCTCCATACCATCAATATTTACAGGAGAAGTGAAGATGCCTGAGGCTCTTTACCCAGTGGAAATTATTAGTCCACAATAGACTGCCATGACATCAACATTTTTATTTTTTTTATTTTATACACCTAATTGCCATTCAAACAGGACATGTCTTGAGCTTGAGCAGTTACATCAATAATCAAGCTTACAGAATGGGTTTCTCTTCACCCAAGCAGCTTTAGCTTCCAGAGTGGATTTAAACCAGCCTCGATCCTACAAAGCAGTAAATGAGGGAGGTGGCAGTGGATTGTGAGATTGGTCCTTTGATGAGGCTTCTAAGGGTATTAGAGGGGAGGGAAGCAGGGGGGTCAGGGTCAATACAAACCTAGGATCACTATCCCAAGGTCAGAGACTAATCGAACTGAGGTAATGGCAGATGAAAAAGGTGATAGGTAATTGGATGAAGACAGGAGAGGAGAAGCCATGAAGAAAGGTGGCCAGCACTCTTTGCTTTTCTGTTTGTTCTGTTTGATGATTATGAAAGAATAAAGAAGAGGAAAGAGGTTGGAAAACAGTGATAAATGGATTGAATGGGATTGTCAATGGCCAGTCTGGAAAAGGAGAGAGAGAGAGAGACAGAGAGAGAGAGAGATCCTTCAGGCAGCAGACAGACAAACAGACTGAGTGGGAGGTCCCTGGGCTCATCTCCAATGCATGTTGCCCTGCATTAGCACTACAGCCATCCCGCAAGAGAAAGACAGAGAGAGAAAGAGAACCTTGATAGATGAAAGTCTTCCATCTGTCCATCCATCCCTCCATCCATTATTCATCTGTGAATTAGATCTCGCCTGAATGAAGCAGAGGAAAGAGGAAGAGGGGGAGAGAGGGAAAGGTGTGGGGTGGTTTAGAGGAGGGGGGGTCTGGATAGCAACTGTTGTGGTGTTAGGAAAGGGTGAGGAGTTCAGATGAGGATGTGGCTCCAGCAGGGATGATATTTTTAGATTTTAGGCATTTTACAGGAGTCTGGGCGGATAAGATTTCCACTGGTGCAAATGTAGTGTTGGCAAAATGGGGTAAAGGGATTTGAGGTGTAGAGAAAACAGGGCAAAGAAAAAGCAGAGGTGGTGATGTGTTTGTGTGTTTCGGGGAGGAGGTGATTCAGGGAGAAAGTTGAAGGAGAGGTTAGTGGTGCTCAGAGGAGTCGAGGCCATCCTCAGCTCTTAAATGTAGTTATGGGGGCTTCTAAGGGTTATGTATGACTATTTACATATGTGTGCACATCTGTTCCGGCCTTGGCAATGATCTCCTGATCTCCAAGCCTTATGAACATGCTGCCACTTGAATGAGGATGACTGTAACGTCCTGTGATGTCTACATTTTCAAAGATGGACAGACGCTTAACACGTATGCTTAAGATAAACACCAAGTAGTTTTCTCAGATGTTTTCTCCAAGTCTTTACTCCAATGAGAATACAATCTTGTTAAGGTTAAAAAGAAAGCATAGATCATATGATCTGGCTGTTTGCCAGGTGCACAACTGGAGATCATATACATAGAGCACCAGCAGTGAGCTCAACAATTTCAAGCATGGTAGGCATGTGAATGTAATGAGATCTGTCTCTGTTGATTGGAAATCAGCTGTCGAGGTCCCAGGGGTTTTGTGTATTTGTTTAGCATTAGCAGGGCTTCCAAACCATAATCTAACCTCTGTTATGAGGCAAGTTATTGTTTTTAATCGCAGATGAGAAGCCTAATCAAGAGCTTTGGCTCTCTGCCAGCAGATCAGCCGGGCTCTACTGAGACTGCTCTACTCAGTCATAGCTGACCGCATGGCATTTATCTAGCAAGGATTCACACGAGGCTCTTTGGATGGATTAATTTGAATAGTTTTCTTTATCGACTGCATTGCTCGACTGAAATTGGGAAAAAAAAAAACAGCAATAGCAGTGATTTGCAATTAGCAGATTTGGATGTCATGTGCACTCATGTCATCCATCCTGTATTTGAAGATTGAAGATCAGCAGTCTGAGTAATAGAAAATAACAATGCAAAGCAGGGAGGTGATGGAGGTGTGTGTGTGTGTGTGTGTTTTGATGTTTTTATCTTCTCACACTGCAGCTCTCTGCTGCACTGGCATACAACTGACTGTAGACACCCGCGCGCACACACACACGCATGCATGCAGAGACTCTCACAAACAGGAACACACAGGCACATAAGGAGCTGTGTACTACAGGGGGTGTGGGTGTGATTGTGAGCTATAGGTGATGACAGCAGGGCCATATGCTGATTTATTTCTGGGTTGTTTGGCACTGCAATTACAGTACAACCAATGAAATCAGTACACAGTGTCCATACTCTGCTGTAAACACTAAATTTTGTGTCAGTTTCAGATTTTTAGTTATTTTATCTAAATTAATTCTCTGCACAAGGATTGGGAAGCTGTTATTTGTGTTATTTTATGGATGTGTGTGTAGTTTGGTGATGGTCGAGTGATACATGGTGGTTGTATGTGGGTGGGTTTGTACTGTGTGTTAGCAGGTGAGTAGGGCGTTGCAGAAGACACAGCGTCCTTCACTGTACCAGTGTGCTGCATCGTCTCTCTGGAGAAACGGCCAGAACCTGGCTCAGATTGGCTCAGAGACACGAAAACGTGGTGAAAATGTACCAATCACATGAAGCTCATATGAGACTGTCTCTTCATCTCTTTGTTGCTGTATTGACTTTCAGCTAATTGTCAACACAATTACAGGCCTCAGCACTACACCTGGCGGCAGCAGCAGAGGGATCTATTTCAGAACTGATATTTGATGGAAACATTTCTCTAGCAGCAGAGAGTTTGACTTTAAATTGAGTCTGGCCCCAGGGGGGTCAGTGCTAGTGTGCGTGTGTGTGTGTGTGTGTGTAGAGGGTGTGTTACAAAGGTGGCATATATTTGTGTTTGCTGTGGTCTCCCTGTATTTCAACCTCTACCGTTCGGTCCACGGGCAAAATGAGAGAGACACACTCAGGAAAAAACAAAAAAGTAGGCAGGCAGACAGGGGGGCATTGAGGGCTGAAAATGACAGATAAAATGAGAGAGGAAGCATGAAAGAAAAAAGAGAGGTGACATTGGTGGTAATTGGAGGAAAGGAAGCTAAAGCCTTGGGGAACCTCCTTTCCCAAACGTTACTGCCATAAAATGTGTGTGAAAAGAAAAAGAACTAGAGGCAGAAAAGACATGAGAGCCTCACTGAAGCTCTTTCATTTGCTCATTCAATATATTTGGATTCAAAACACATTTTAAAGATGGCAGCAATAACTACTCGTAATTTAAGTTTAATACATTTAGGGTCAGGGGATTGTTCTCTAATGGGCAGAAGATTATTGGTCCAGATATAATTTCTTCTCTTATTTACACTATATCACCTTCTTCTAATCCAGAGACAAGAGCAGAGGGAGACATCAATAATTCACAGCTATTGTTCCCTCTCGGACAGCCTGTCTGTTTTTATATTAAATGTTGAATTATTAAAAGTGTGTGAGATTGGAAATATGGTGTATCGCACTCCTGATGTGCATGACTCTTCAAAAACTGTCCTGTCACTCACTGGCAGCCACAAGAGTGCGAAAAACAGGTAGATGGTTAAGTTATGGTTACCGTTGTATGATACGTCAGAAACAAGTGGGGATATTAGACACTGAAAGACAACTCCACTGTGTGGTAGCTCACACCCCAGACTTTCTCTCTCTCTCACTCACTCACTCACTCACTCACTCACTCACTCACTCACTCACTCACTCACTCACTCACACACACACACACACACACACACACACACACACACTCATTCAGTGTCTCAAGCTTTCTATCACTGAGTTTGAAGTCACCATGTCAGGACCGTTAGTGTTCATCATTCTTAACAATTCCTCTTAACCATCCCTGCTGCCATATGCTGGCTTCAGGGAATATGCATATTTCATATCCTCCTCAACATATCACTAATGTATTCATGATGTACGTTAATAATAACCAATGACTTCAGTGCTGGCAGGGTTGACTCACTGCTAGGGTCGGGTCCTGTGTGTACATTACATTTTTACTGCATATTTGTGCATAATGGTATGTTCTGACTTCCCGTCATGGCTGTCATCTAAAGAAGTGTCCTCTTGACTTCTAACCAGCTGTATTATAAAAGCGAGACACTCCTTAGTGGCTTTTCAGCAGAAACAACAGTTTGTATCTGTTTTGCATTTTGTCCTCGGGGCAAACTGCACGGCTTCTTCTTGACAAGTGCCATCTGACAATTAGGCCTCATAATCACCCTATTTGTATGCAGCTCAATTGAGCAGAGAACAGCTTATTGTTCCCCTGGCATGAGCAGCAGCAATTTGTAAGAGGATTATTGTAAATTTCTTGTTAGGGTTTTTATGAGAATGAATCATATGTGTAATGACTTAAATTGCTGCATTGTTAATCTCAGAAGCATTTATTTTTAATGCAGTCAGGATGCTAGGTATCAAAATTATAGCAGTTGTGATAAACCCTCTATTAGGATGTTTGGAAATATTTTTGAAAGCATGAAATCACTGGGGTGGGGGGAGTGGCACCATGTTTCAAAGTTGCTCTCATTGTAGGATTGCAACCTTATTTTCTGTACCTCTCTGTGAACAAACAGAGCCGAGCTGAACTTTCTCCATCACAGTTACCATGGCACCAAAGAAAGAGACCAGAATCACTTGAACCATGTTTTTGTTTCTGTGACATTCAGGACCCAAACACAATAACCGTGGAACATGTCGAACTAAGGGCTGGTGTATTAGGTTGAATGTTAATACTGTCTGGTGAAAGCATGCTGATACCTCTCGAACACAAACAAATAAAGGAACTAACATTATTGTTGATACTTCATAACCACAATGAGAATGTGTTTTCCAGTGCTCCTACCTGAGGACCTGTGTATAGTAGGATAATGGCATATACTATATACAGTGTATAGTATGTATGGCAGTCATGATCATTTTCATTGTGAAAATATTTACAGATATACAAAGAAAAAAAGTATTTATACTATTTATACCCACATATTGCGCCAGCTACCGACCAGCTGAGTCACATTTCTGGTAATAGTGAGTGTTTGTTGTTGAAGGCTCTAGATACCATAATATTTTGTCTTGGTACATGTTATCAATATGCCAGCACATATATATGGCAAATCTTTTGTTTTGTTCCATACTTTTTTAATCTGTTTTATTTATAATGAGGTGAAACCAAAAGCTGCATTCTTGCTTTTTTTTAAATTTATTTTAGGGGTATGTTTTTCTCTTCATTTACTCACGTATTCTGATGTATCATAGATGACTGTCATATACATATATATGCAATATGCAATATACAGTATCACTTATCACAGAATCACCTGTGCTGTCACACTGTTTTTATCTTGAACAACATCCTCTGTGCCTGTCTCCATTTAGTACTTGTTGCATTAAACCTTATGACTTAGATGATTTTCTTTTTGATGAGTTTTATTTGTTCATATCAGGGGCCTCATGTCCACTTGTGTGTTTGACATGTTTTCAAAGCACCATTGTAGTGGTGTGTACATTTTCACCAGGACAAAAACAAGGCTGTGGTTTTTGTGCTGAGAATACTGAAAATGCTACAAAATCTGCTGTGAGAATAGAGATGCAAATCTGTTGTTTTGCCTTGGCTACACTTCCTTAGTGACTTGAGGCGAGTATAGTGTGTGTGTTTATGTTTGTGTGTACAACCCCAGGTTAACAAGGAGCAGGTCAGATCTTCAAGGGTCGATTTGTCTGCTCTGAAAAATACCAGCCAGATACTGTTTGCTGCAGGGCTTTAGGAGGCTCAGTCAGTATGGTTCACACACACACACACACACACACACACACACGTTCACCACTCTAAAACCACAGAAATCTCCGGCTCTGATTTGGTGGTCTGTTTGTACTGCGGCCAGATGAAGGGGATGGATGGGAATTCAGAGCACCAGTGGTCACTGGTGGTTGACAGACAGTGGCTGCCTCTCCACTACTTGCTGCTCTTTAAACTCAGCTAGTATCTACCCCATGCTGCTGAGTGACACACACAGACTCACACATAACCCACAACACAAATGCCACTCACAACGGACGCTCTTCAGTTTGTATGTCTCACACACACACACACACATTCTACACAGCATGCGCACAGAAAAGCCACATGCCCCATATGCTTCCCAAACACCCCCCCTCAAAACAAGCATACACATGTATGTCTATACTTGTGAGGACCCTCATTGACATAATGTATTCCCTAGATTCTAACTGAAACTTTAACCATCTGTCAAAAGGGGATGGACATTTAAAATGCACCAAGGTCAGCTGAAGAAATGTGAAGGATTCAGGACCCAAAATGTCTTTACTTTACAAAGATGTCCTCACTCCCAAGCCACTAAAATGTAACCCCCTGCTTTTTCAAGGCTCTAGATTGGTGACTGAAAGATACTAAATTTCTCATGAATGCTTTGTAATATTCATGTTTTTTTTGTACTGTTTTCATGAAGTGCTTTGTAAAAGACCTGAGTACTTCCTGCTCATGTAAATCATGTTAATGATATGACTCTCAAGCACCACAAGGTCAGCATGATCCTAATCTGATTGAGTCAGGAAATTGCTACTAATCTAATAATATCAAGTATTGGATTCCTTCCTCCCTTCCTGGATGGCAAAGGTAGAATGAGCAGTATGATGGCTCATTCATAAATTAGAGTTACGGTATTACAATGAGGAAATGGAAACAAGTTCCAGTGGGGAAGTGGAACTGCAAAATTGCATTAAACGTCAACCCGAATTAACTTTACCTACAACAATATCCAATTTAGCATCAGTTTATGTTGGTAGCTCAGTTGTGATACTAGTTGTGCTCTTTGAGAATATTGCCAATGTAAAAAGTTGGCTTAGTTTCAGATAATTGTCACAATAGTGAGAAAACTACTATTCTACTTACTACTTAAACGCTACTTTCACTACTCACTTTTTTTTGGCTAAACAACTATAAAATGTCAAGTACATGTGTGACACTGTTTTTGTTCATAAGAATGTATGTAGAGTTTGTAAGTCCAAGAATACTTTTTAGTTATTCTGCCATCTTTCTTTTAATCCTCACTTTGTTTTCTTTTTTGTATTTTGTTTCCATGTTTCATCCTCACTCTTTAATTCTACCTCTGATATAATTTTACACTCTTTGAAGTGTAATGCCTTTACTTTCTTCCTCTTTTATTTGCTTTCTTTTTCCATCTCGTGCTACTCCTTTGCATCCATCCACATAGAATAAACATGTTATAGAAAGTTATTACACTGGAATATCACTGTGACTTCTGACATAATATTGGGCTGTGCTGTTTATAGGATGCATTCAGGATGTTCCTGGCTATAATGTCAGCTCTGCCTGACTGCAGAGTTTCCAGACACTGTGCAAAATGTGTTGTCCCTCTCTGAAATTGCCTTGTTTCATGTCTGCTAATCTGCCAGCTTCTGAATATCTGCCATGTTACTGAAATATGTGTGTGTGGGATTTTGTGTGTGTGTCTGTGTGTTTTTCTCCTTACAGTTCAGTTCATTTTGTCCTCAAAGTGAAGCTGTTTAGTGTGACTCTTATCGAGAGGCTGCAGCTGCTGTTGTGAGAATACCACGGCAGCCTGGAGGGGACACCTTCACACAAATGCACACACACACACACCTTGGTTTACCCACACCAAGCTGACTAAGGCCATACACCCCTAAACAAGCATGAATAATAGCATGTTGTTAAATTTACCTGCAGTATGAAATAGCTGAGGGAATCAAAGAGCATCTCATTAATTGTACGCAAATTAAGTTGCACACTGCTAAACGCATGTTTTGTGAACATGTACTCAGTACAGTTCTACTAATTATGCCAATTTTCCATCATTTCCACCATCAATCATGAAAATCAACTATGTAATAGTGATCAATATTGTTGTTCATACAGGATTTTGACTGCGCCAGTAACATTACCATAATTTCAGAGGCATTTCAAATGTCAGGTGTTGCCTCTGAATTTGAGATGAGGAGCTGTAGTGTACTGTATATTAATAGCTTAATAGCAATATTGCACAAGTCTTTCCATGATATGTTTATCTCAGGCGACATACTCAGTCTTATGGGTGATGATGTATTTCAAGATATGGCAACATCCCATGCTGTTGGTGTGCTGGCTATAACGTTACCTCTCTGACCCCCTCTGTTAATTGCATGGCCACCCTGTAGGTTAATGGATGCTGAATTTCCTCCACCTCTACAGTGCGGCCTCGCTGTGTCTGTTATGGTTACAGTAGTGGAGCCTCTGCTCTTATTCTGCTTAGATTAATGGCCCCAGCTTGGACTATTGACACAACACTTATCTTGTTTTTATGACTCCAGCGACTTCTAACTAAACCTTAGAGGCCCACGTGTGCACACGCAGACACTCACCTCGCTGTTGCTCCTACACGTACAGTTGTTAGGATATGCCATCTAGGCTGCAGGGAGAGGACCCAAGTGCAGACAGACGGGAGGCTGAAGAAGTTCAAAAATTTATTAAATACAAAATAAACTTACAAAAACGCAGGGAAACACGACATACATGACACGGAGAGACAACCAACAATGAACCGACAGAGAACAAAGGGAGAGGACCGGTATATATAGAGAAGGGGTTAACGAGTGAATCAGGGGCAGGTGAGCACAGGGGAGCAGGTGTGGGTAATCAAAGAGACATGAGAGCAGGAACTAAAGAAACAAGACAGGAAATAAAAGGCACACAGAAAACAAGAACCAGGATTTCAAAATAAAACAGGAAATAAGTCCAGAGCACAAAGGATGAACATAAATTCCATGTGGGACATGACAACAGTTCAGTTACATTTATATATGCCGTTTACTCTTTGTAACGCAATTGATGTTTCCAGCTCAATCCTAATGGCTCTGAGCTCAAGATAACTGAGAGCTGAGCTGGCCTTTTACACAGTGCACCCACCACTCTAGAGAGCACACTGCAGAGAGACAGACAATGATATTTGATGCTCTAGAGATGGAAAGTTTACTTACAATTTCACCTTTTTTTTGCAGCATGGCAATGTCTGTCTGTTGGTAGGATGCTACAGTGCATTTCACTGCACTTATTTCTTGTTCCTTTTGAATACATCTCTAACTCCTTTTCCTGAAAATGTAATTTAGTGTTTTACCTTTAACCACCACAAGCTGTAAACTGTCATTATCCTGTTGTTTACAGCTATTATCAACTATTATCTCAGTGTTTTTTCTCTTTACACCTGTTTCCAAGTGACCAATTCCAATTATGTAATTATTTATTACCAAGGCACAATTTTATTTCCAAGTACCACTTAACAACTATATCACTACTACATGTTTTTTCTCTCTTTCACAATGGTGCCCTACAAATACATAGTCAAAATAAGTTATACTATAAAAAAAAGTTTTAAAAAAGTTTTAAAAAAAACAATACAGCTACACAGGCAGAACTTTTACTTTTAAATGTTTTTTTTAAAACTTTTTTTTAACTTTCTGGAGTCATGTTTAGATGTGGACTCTCCTTCTTTTTCTTCCTCAAAATGAGGAAGTGGCGGGCTCTTTTCCAGAGAAAAGGGTTCCTCTGTTTCTCTTCAGAAACTTGGGAGTCTTCCAGGAGTTCAGGTGTCTGTGAAGTAGGAAGGGACCCCTTCTCCTCCTCCTGCTCGCAGACCTCATCCTCCAGCTCATCCATGAGTTGTGGCGTTTCTTTGCAGAGGGCCTGAATTACCTCTTCCTCAGTGTTTGTTGAAGTCTGATCGTGGAGTTTGATTCTCAGGTCCTCCAACTCCCTGCGGAAGGACCTCTCCCTCTCAGAGGCATCTTGTTGCAGGAGTTTGATCTCCTGCTCCATTTTTTGTTGGAGAGCATCCTGTTCAACCTTCAGACTCTGGATCTGCTCCTGGTACTCTGACACCCTTTCAGCATGAGTCTTATTTTCTGTCTCAAGTTGCTGCTGAAGGGTGTCACTATTTTGTTTTTCGACTCTGAGCTCAGTTTCATACCTCTGGTGGATCTCCTGGCATGAAACTTTCAGTGTCTCGAGCTTACTCCTTGTTTCCTTTTCCTTATTCACCAACAGCTCCTCCTGTCTCTTCTGATGAGCCAACTGTTTTTTTGTTTCTTCCAGTTCTTGGCCAAGTAGGATCCTCAGTGTTTGCTCTTCGAAACGCTTAGCTCTCTCTTTGCAGAACAGATTGCTCTGTTGCTGTGTCCAGATCTTCTCTCTGTAGAGCTCTTTGGTCAGATATTCCACCTGGTTCCAGAGAGTCTTGTTTTCATTCACCTCTGACTTCAAGTTGGTGGTGAGCTCTGTGACCTTTTGCTCCTGAACGAAACCGTGTTCCTCTGCCCTTTGGAGCTGAGCCTTCAGCTCCTCAACCTGTTTGAGTAGAGCCTCCTTTTCTGTCTCGCTGAAAATGCTGAAAATCAGCTGCCTGGCCCAATTATAGGTGCCCGGGGCTGGTAGACTCAGTCTCAAAGTCATATTGTATTACTGTCTGAAGACGCACGTCACCTGTTAAAAGGTCTAACTGGCTCTCAACAGTTTACTGGAGTATATACAGACCCCCACATGTGATAATGCACAGAGAATGCATTATTGCTTTGGAGTTCTGCAGTTCCTCTTGATTTGCTTGTTTACATTCAGTTCACATAGAGACAGAGCACAATTAAGTTCCACCCACAACGGAGGGGAAAACAAATCATCGCACTCCACTGACTTTGTACTGCGTGAAGGTGCCTCCTTGTCACTTCGGTCTGCTAGCAAACAACATAAACATGCCTAAAAGCTGCTGTGTGGTGGGATGCACTACCAACAGGGTAAAGAACCCAGATCTGAGTTTTTATAAGGTGCCGAACCAAAAAACTGAGCTTTTAAGAAGACAAAAGTGGATACAGACGTGAGGCATCAGCAGGAAGAATGGGAAAACTGTAGGATCCTGACACTCAGTATGCCTATGTGTGCAGCAAGCATTTTGCCACTAGCAGCCTAAATCAAATATCCAAATGTCAGTTTTAGGCTAACTATATTGCTGCAAGTTGAGCAAAAGCATTTTGACAGTATGCAGCTTGTGTAGTGGAATGTGGCTAAATTAGAAAGCGATGCAGAATTATTTTTGCACGTGCCTTAGCTAACTACACTAACTTAGCTTGAGAAGGGACACTGAGATAAAGTGACAATATTGAGTTTGTCAATATACCTTTTCCTCTCTGATAGACATAGGGTGCTAAAATAATTCTCTGACATGCTGAAATCTAATGTTTATAGCTGTCTACAAGCATTTTGGTAGTGTTTCAGCCCTTAGTTGCATATTGTGGCACAGATTGTTTTCCCCTCCGGTGGGCGTGGTTTTCAGAGTACGACGCGTTGCACTCTGTCTCTATGGACCTTCTCACGGGTCTCAGCAGAGTTCAAACCTGGCAACCCCACTGTAAAAACAGGTATTTTGAGATACAGCAGTTACTGTGCCCAGAGGCAGTTGTTGAGGAAATAAACACTGAAGCACCTAACCACATTTTTAAAATAATTTTTACATTTCACTTTCTACACAAATTGAATAAAGAACATAAAATGTGTAAATAAGACAACTTTGGAGTTAGCAAGAGGTGTTGTTGTGACTGAGTTATGCCAGCTATTTCCCTCTGCTGGACCGCAGTCTCTGTACTTGGATATACAATAGATCCACACACAGATGGGTCCATACTAGAGAAATGCAATGTACATACTGTGAAGATGAAACTGATTTAATTTTACTCATTGTTGCTAGACAATGAATCTGTATGACTTCCCCTGACTTTTCCTCCAGCACCACATTTGAGGTTTTGAGTCACATGTCTCAACAACTATTAGATGATTTGTCATGATCCCCTCAGGATGAATTGTAACAACATTGGTGATCCCTTAAAGTTTTATCATCCAAATTTCTGTTTGAGTTGAAATCTTGGATCAGAAGTCCATTCAAACACCAGAAAGAAACAAATGTAGAGAGAGACACCAGCTTGTTAAATACAGTTACAGAGAAGGTACACCAAGCTCTGTGTATTGGTAATGTTTGTATTGTTATGCAGCTTTGCAGTAGATCAGAGGGAGAGAGAATGAGAATGAGCAGATGAGATGTCCCTGTAGGCTTCGCTTCCTCTGTACCTGGTGGATCAAACACAAAGAGTGAGCCAAACATCACAGGAACCGTCAGCCACAGTTAGACTAACAGATTGCCTTGCCCAAACTTATGTCTGTCCAAGTGAAGGGGATAATGTGTGTGTGTGTGTGTGTGTGTGTGTGTGTATATGAGAGAGAGAGAGAGAGATTGGTGCAATACAAACTATTAGACTTACACCACATGCAGCCTACCTTAGTCCATGCTGAGGCGCGTCTGTTGGCAAGTGTATATTGACACACACACACACACACACACACACACACACACACACACACACACACACACACACACACACACACTCTCACTGGGTAGTAATATGCCTTTAATAGAACTGTGTTTTCATCTGTCAAATCCAGATAGTTTACGATGCAAGCTGCCGAGTCCCACCAGACCAAAGTGGAAATAGTCCAATATCTCGTTATGTTTTTAAAAATTGAATGTGTTTCGTAGTCATGCTCTTTTACACTTCAGTGCTCAGAGACCATGTTTTTCCGCAGGGATAGGTTAGTTTAAATGATATTTGCCACAGTTTGAGGGAGAAATGGTGAAATGTAGATTGAGGCAGATAAGAAGAGCACAAATAGTTGGATACTCCAACACTTATAAAATAAAGTAAATAAATAAACTAAATACAGTTTGAGGGTTCAATAATAACCTCATTATATATTGCAACAAAAATAATTGGATTAAGGAGAAACAGTGACTGCTTTATGGAGTAGCTAATGGGGATCTAATAAAAAAACAGAAAAGTTTAAGTTCACTAATTGAATCTCTGTGATATGTAGATTAGTTGTTGAAATGACTGGCCCAGAGCTGGTATTCATAACAGCAGTATTAAGAAACAAGTGCACACACACTTGCTGTACTTTCTTCCCTTAGCTCAGGTAGATATGATGTGCTGAAGAGGTTTTAACCTCTTAGATCCACAGATGATACCCAGACAATCGGCATTCACTGAGCTGGTTGGCCATGATAAAAGCTCCCCGCTGAACAGCAGCTGCTTGACATCAGAAACGATTGGCTGAGGTGGGAGTTGATGCTGGTGATTGGTTGATGGTGGTTAGATACAGGCTGCTGATGCTAGCCACCCGGTTGCCTGGATACAGCCATCCCTCACTGTGTTAGTGGCCTTGGCAAAGTGACGGACAGCATAAGTGCTCTGCAGAGGAATTTGTCAATCTGTTGATTCTGCTGAGACTCTCTTTATCTGTCTTTGTAATGGATCTGTATCGTTCTCTGTATGTCTTAATCTCCATTGCGCTCATTCTTTTTTTTCCTTTCTCACTGCATGTACTGTAAATGCATTTCTCATTGCATTGACCCATACGTCTAAAGGAAATGTACAGTACAATAAAGACAAATACACAAGCAAGTGAACCAAAAATAGTTTCTCAAAGTCTTGTGATATTAATTCAAACACCAGAGTTTCTTGTAATGTCTTTTTGTGAAAGCCCTTCTGTCAGTCTATTACTTTAATCCAGAGCAAGATATCTTGACAAATTGCCATGAAATTTGGCATGGATATTCATGGTCCTCAGAGCCTGATTCCTAATGTTTTTTATTACCCTAAGACCTTTAGTGTAGTGCCACCATCGGGTCACAGGTTCCATCTAATGGACACTTTGGTCCATAACAGATTTATCTAAAATAATAATAGCTTGATTTCCATTAAATTTGCTGTGGACATTAATTGTTCTCGGAGGATGAACCCAAGGTTTCAAAACCTTTTGGGGCTTATTTTGCAGTAATGACCAACTCACTGTGTATAATCTTGTATGTGTAATACATTATCATTTTGTCACTTCTATTTGTTAAGACCAAAAGCAGTAAGTTAGACACAGTACTCTTGTTGGGCCTGTGGCCACTAACTGCACTATGTGGTTCAGTACTGCATGCTCTGGCCACACTCCAGACTCTGAACTCAGCAGACCGCCTGCTAATTTGCTTCTCTTGGTGGACAGACAGGACTGCACATTCTCGTGGTCTGTTTGTGTGTGTGATAGAGGCGTAGACGGTTAGTCAGAGGTGGGTCATTTTCGTCTCTTTGGGAGCTTGGCCACAGATTGCTGCCAACCCGTGAGCTTCTGTCTTCTGCTGTTGATTCGTATTTCAGGCACGGTGTTAATCGTGCACACACACCGTATTTTACTTCGAGAAACATAAGATAGCCTTCTAACCTTTGCAGCCACATCCGTTACTAAGGGAAAAGTGGAGACGCAGAAGAAGAATGTGAAAGTGAGATAAAGACATAAAAAGAGAGACTACAGAGAGGTAAACATTTGAGAATAAGAGCATGAAGCAGACACAGAGAGAGATTTATGCTCAAGCTCTGCAGTCATTTATCTGTGGACACACAAAGTAGATTAACTCATTAAACTTAATGTGCTGCTCAGTGGTCAGTTGAGTGGCCAGCAGAGCATAAAAACAGACCTACAGATGGTTCTCCACAACTGGACTGTAGTTAAATAGGACCGTTACGATGTCCCTTAACCTGCTTTATCACCTGCTGTAAGTTGGACATGTGCAGTTCACAGCAACAGAAGCATCGAGGACCTATGTGTATTTGCATCTGTGAAATTATTTGAACTGACCTCGCATATCCTCACTGCAATGTACTCTTTACAAACATGACTAAATTACTTCCCGTCAGCTCCCGGTGTTAACGCCACCTCAGCTACCTCCGCCACCTCCGCCCCTCCCTCTCTGATTATCTCTCAAGGCCAGTGACATGCTCCCGTTGAACCCTCGCCTCAGTTGCCTTGACGACTGTTCTCTCACTGGGCGGAGTACCTCTCACTTTTTCAGGGATGGTGTGATAAGTGCTACAATTATGTAAATTCTGTTCAACCAAAGTGTTTTTGCAGATTAAACATAGCTAGCTGAAAAGCTCTCGGCCTGATGCTTTCAGCTCTTAAGTTCTGTAGCTAACAAATCCATCCTGCATTGTTGCATTACTGCACGCCTCTGATTCCTTCCTTTGTTCATCCTTTCTCTCTTTCACACGATTTATGCAGAAAGGATATAGACGGAAACAGCAAACTGTCCATCTAAGTAGATAAATGGATAGATACAGTATTAGATATACAAATAGATAAGCACTTTTATATACTTAAGATACGGAGACAGGCATCTAGATATATACAAAGGAATATATAAAGAGATGTAGACCATAGCTGTGTCCAAAATTGCTCCCTTGTTTACTCATTAACTATTCCCAATAGATACTCAATAGTTCTCTATAGTGAGCATTGAATTCATGATTCAGACACTAATGAATTATCATTTTCTGTCATCACTGATGGGTGTAAACCCGTACTTAATCTCACTTTATATCTATAAAATGCAACACATTGCATTGTGGGATTGTTGTCTGAAAGTACTTTCCATGCCATGGCCAAAGACTGATTTGATTAGGTTGTCCCAGCCCATAAAACTAATCTGGCTGCTACTGTATGCTAAGCAATTCATATTTGTATTTTGGTTTGCAAAGTTATCTTGAGGAAGTGTGACATTTCTTCTGTTGACTATGTTAAGTCACGCAAAACTTTAGGTGTACTTTGCAGCATATTGCCTAAGCCTTGTTAGAGTGACAAATTTCTTCAATTTATTTATGCATGTTTTTTTTATTCTCTCCTCTTTCGCATCATCTGTTTACAACCGAACTGTGTTATTTCCACAATCCTGTTAGCGGTGCTTTAGTTATGGCTGTCTGTGCATGTGTGCATTTTGAGAGAGCTCTTGTTCTCGCTTTCAATAACAACACTGTCCCTAAGAGACAGACTCCCAGGGGCTGCCACAGTTAGCAGTGTTGCAGCAGAGTTTGGCTTTGGCACGAGCTCTACTGCTGTTACGAGGCTGAAAGTGTATCCCTGGAGAGCTGAGACTTGGATGCTGGCCTGTCAACGTGGTGCCATTCGTCTTCCTGTTGCCTCTGTAGCTTCACCACTTTTCTACCTTACTGTATGTCTTGGAGAAAACTAAATAGTAAAATATATTATGGAACTGTGTTATCATTGAAGAGAGGAGAGATAATGTATTAGAATTGCATTCATATGGTGGATTATGAGATAGTTATCAAATGGATGAGAGAAGGAGAGTTTCTGTGGATGTATGTGTGTGAGTGTGCGTATACTCACAGAAGCAGATGTTGCTTGTGTAGATGAAATGGAGTGGGGAATGTACATTAGAGATGATTGTTCTCCACGAGGAGTGATGCTGCAGCTAAGACCGCAAAGCCGGTGCCACCTGCGGAGCTCTGCTACTTCAGCAGTGTTTTTAAAGAGAGTTGATGCTTTAATGTTCGAGTGTAGAAATGTCTTTCTTTTCACTCAGCAGCTTTCCAGCAAACTGGTCTGACGCTGATTTTCATTCTCCAGTTTAGTTTGTTTTTTTCTGATCACTAACCACCCTGTTTTTAACATAACTACCATGTAGGTTGTGCGGGAACAACTGTATGCAATTAATGGATGACAAAAGCTACTTTAAATATTGCATTGACCCACATCTAAATTATAGAGTTGGAGAATACTTAAGTCCTCCTCTCAGACAGGGGCAGGGAGGGAGGAAGAGATAGTGAGGCTGTTTGCTTTTTTCTGTTTGTGTTTAGTAGCGTGTGCACACTTGTGTCTGTGTCTTGTGCATTAATGTGTGTATTTTTGTGTGGTGTGTGTGTGTGTGTGTCTTGTTGAGAAAATGTCTATACCATCTTCAAGAGCCCTTGGACAGGAAAAGCATCATTGAGCATGTGGCCATCGAGTCTGACTCTTGAGTGTCCCCTGATTACCCAATACAGAGGGATAAGTGATTACAACTATTCATAAACATACACACATGTACTCAGTTAAATGTTACCGTAGAGCTCTGTTTAATGCACAACTAAACCCACAAAGTGTGGAAATTCAGTTCTACCTGTGGATAAAGGGTGTTTGTTGGCGCATGCATCTGTGGTTGTATGCACATTGGTAGATGCTTGGTTGAAAGGCCTCTTTTGAACTTTAGGGGAGTGCTGGTCTTTTGTTGTCTGTCTGTCAGTTGCCCACGCTCTCTACAACCTCTCTCACTCACCCAGCATCCACCCATCCTCCAACCACAGCTACAGGCTCTTTCATCTACCCTCTGTTGGATGAGGAATTGAGGATGTGTGTGTGTGTGTAACTCTGTTTCTGTCTTCTGTGTGTGTAGTTCTCCACAGTAGGTATACAACGGCACAAATGGCAACATTTCATAAGTAGCAATTTGACCTTTCACCTTGTGTGTTGTTGCCATTCATTGTGTGACTGTCCCATCATGTTCACATTAGCAGGCTGAACACCAGAGATGGCTGCTGCTGCTGCTTGTAAATGAGAGATGCACACACACACACACACACACACACACACACACACACACACACACACACACACTGTGACATACTGTAGCAGAGTGAGATAAATGTTTCCCCTGGTGTCCTTCTAACTGGCATTAGAAAGACATTAGAATACTAATAACCACAATATCAGCCGCAGAGGTCCCAGTTGATAAAGGTCACTATAGACGGGACACTGCGGGAGCTCGAGGTGTGTCACACAAAACACATTGTCCTGGAATACATCTGAGGTCTTTCTGCAACTTTGTAATTACACGGGGAAGAAAGCAGTTTTTGTGTGGAGAGAGAAGTTTTAGCGCCAAAACGATTAGTTGATTAATTGATTATTTTTGACAATCAATTCATCGTTTTACAAGCAAAAAATGACAAACATTGGCTAGTTCTAGGTTCCCAAATGTGAGGATTTGCTGCGTTACTCTGTTTAATGTAATTGCA
Source organism: Macquaria australasica (assembly GCA_005408345.1). Classification (NCBI taxonomy): domain Eukaryota; kingdom Metazoa; phylum Chordata; class Actinopteri; order Centrarchiformes; family Percichthyidae; genus Macquaria; species Macquaria australasica. The sequence continues at coordinate 46,329 of SEMN01001279.1, forward strand.
AATTGAATATTGAACTGTTGATTGGGCAAAACAAGCATTTTAAAGAAGTCGCCTTGGGCTCTATGTATTGTGCTCTGGTTATGGTGGGTATTTTTTACTATTTTCTGATATTTTATAAACTATTAATAAAAAATAATCACCAGATTAATGGATAATAAAAATAATCGTTTGTAGCAGTCCAGGAATGTTTGCTTACTAGTTAGGTCCAAGGCTGATCATTCATAAATTACAAAAATGAAAGAAAGGACTGTGCTCTTTTTCATCTTCTGGTCATGTGTGTAATTACATGTGAAATCGGCGTAAGGATTTCCTTGTTAAGGATTTTCCAGAGGGACAAACAGGACATAATAGAATTCTCTACATTGACATCCATCTGTATCGATGGTAATACAATGAGGCACCCATTACCAGGCCAGTGCATTCAGTAATGTACACACATACATACTGCACACAAAAACACACATGCAACACACACAGAGCCTCATTAGGAATCGCAAAGGAGGGGCTAAACCCTCCTCCTTCATGAGCTGAACAGAGGAAAAATGAGATGAGAGGTGGATCGAAACAGGAGAGCATGTCACTTCAAAAATAAAGCTCTGTGGTGATTTGCTGTGATGGCACATGAAGGATTTTAGTGGTGAATACACGTGAAAGAAGTTTGTGGTGTTCCTTTTTTTCGAAGCTAATAATTTATTCTTTCATTGTGGAATGTCAGAGGTCATTTGAGGGAGAAATGACCTTTACCTACCCTTTTAGTTGGTTGATAAATCGACTTGAATCTCCAGCTGTGTTTTCTTTTTCTCAGCATTGTCCTTCTCTCAGCAGACGCCTTGTTTGTCACTTGCTCTGTTTTCTGGCCTCTATCCATCTCCTGCTGGCCCCGAGGCCAAAGTCCACTCAGCTGTAATCACTCCTCTTTAGCCTGCCAGCCCACACAGGACCTTTGCACTGTCACTGCTACTGTTGATACTGAGAAAGGACTGCAGCAGTTTGGGCTCCTTTGCAGGATGGTTCATTGGCAGGCTAGACAGACAGCTGGGGGAAGTGTTATGTAGGAAATGTCTGGTAAGGAGACTAATATAATTCAGACTGAACTTGGCCTCAGATAAAGTTACAAGTGCTTATTGCCTGAAGTCTGTGTTTGCCTGAAGCACCATACAGGCACAGACTGTTGAAGTGAATTACTGTTTATTTTAAAGTTTCCTGGCTGTGACACAAGAGCTGAATGTGCTTACAAGTGTGTGAAGACTCTGTGTCATTTTGATAAAACTCTGTGTCGCTTTGGTGTTTAAAATACACTCAGGAGCTCAGAGCTGCAGGTACACACACTTAAAGCTACAGACAGGCTCAGATATGAACAACATGTTGCACAATCACACACACCTGATGAGTGGCTAAAAGCTAATGAAGCAGCAGTGACCGTGTGAGACCACTGCAGCTTTTCTCTGTAACATATTAACAGACATTTGCCCTGAAGCAGAGCGTTAACCTTCCTATTGGTGTACAATGAGAAAGGGGAGAAAGAACTTCAGACCCAAAGACATGCTGTCCCAGAGCACCACTGAGTTTGAACTCATCAGAAGTCACAGCAGAAACATTTTGTCATCAGGTTATATTTAAATAACTGTAAATGTGTTGTTAGTAATTGACAAAACATTTATTTCTGAAATTCAGTTAATTTCTGTTCATCAGTGTTCTCATTATTTAAAAAAAAATGAATAAAATCAATAAAATACAATGTGTTCAATGTGCAGGTCCCTTTCAGAATGTATGAAAGCTATACATTATAAGTAACATGATTTCACATGTAAATCTATCATCAGGCATGATGGAAATATACAGGTAATGGTTCAAATTAGTGATCCAAGATGTACTGTTTAAATTAAAGTGCAAGGCAATACAGGGCTGGCAGTATTTTGCATATTCAGTGTTTGTTTCACTGGTAGTGTTTTTTTGTTTGTTTGTTTTGTTAGTAAAATTTCACTAGTAACATTAGACTGCTATAACCACAGCATGGTGGGTAGAGCAATGGCACTATAATCGTCTTACACTAAGAAGCTATGCCCTAACTAACTAAGTAATTAACTAACTGTAATTAATTAATTCCACTCTTCTGTAAGATCACCAGCTAAAAGGCTAAATTTACAATGGTCAAATTCTGCACAGCCAGCAGCAGTGTTGGTACCTGTAGACCCATCAGGGCCGCTGCTGCCACATCCATCACAATAAAGCTGTTCGTGTTGAGCACAGCTCTGCTCTGTGGCATTTTAGGGTCCTTAAAGGACAGATGAAGCCTGCAGTAATGAATAAGCCATCAGCTAGGCTGGGGCTCCCAGCCACCACAAGGGCCTTCCCTGTCACATCCATCATCTGCTGGGGGGCCGCTCGGCACAAAGGGAGGGCCGCTTAGCCAAAGGAGTGGGGTACAGGTGTGTGTCCACAAAGGGGGACGGTTTGTTTGAAGGTCTTAGGTCCTGCTGTCAGGGTCAGTGGCACTACTGAGCAGTGGTGATTGGAGCAAGGTTCGACCTCTTTTTTGCTACTTCTTAAGTGTGAATTTAGGAACAACAACTGAGGAAGAAAGAAGGGGGAAACATGAGGGAAATACAGGAATAGGAATGTCAGTAGGGGGCAGGAAGATGGTGGTGTGGGGGTGCGAGGGAGAGGTTGTCCTGGTCCAGAGGGGTTTGAGAGACACAAAGAGCTGCGACTCCCAGAGGACTCTCCTCCATCAGCACACCCTGCTTTTATTACTGGCCTGATTAAACTCACCCGCCAGCCAGTAATGTAGCTATAATATATGATTCCCCCCACACACACACACCATGCACCCACACACACACACACACACGCACAAGCTTCTCACAGGTATTATTAGATGCATAGACACACCCCTGTGGTTTGTCACATGACTAGCTCCCATGGTAACAGAGACAAAGACTTATTAGCATACTTGATAAGTGCTGTATATTTGTCTCTATATACATATCTGCGCTGAACACGTGCTTCATATTGGTGTAGTTTGGACCATTTAATCGGTGGCACTGAAAGTATTCATATACAAACTGCCTTGCTACAGTATTTCATGGTTCAGTCAATATTTGTGAACATCAACTACTCTAAAAATAAAATCCCTTTGAGTCTGATGTGTTAAGTCTTCATAAGACATTTTGTGGGTGTTTCTTAATGGATAAAGTGTTTGTTCCACCTTTACATCCTAATTAGGTTTATGGTATAGTAGCTCTACAAAGCTATGATGTTTAGTCAGCTGACAAACATCCAGGCCAAATGGGAAGGAGAGGAGTTTTTTATACACACTCCCAGCGGGGCCTTCAGTATAAAAGGGTTTTCATGTTACTGTGCCAATAAGTGCCTGGAGTGTTGACTCCACTATGTAAAGGGTCAGTGTCAGCCTAAAGGTTAGTATATTGCCAGCTCCATGGTCTGTCTGTGGGAGTCTAGACGGGGCAAGTGAGTCCTCTCGGCTGCTTCTGAGGTGCTTTTGAGCAACGCATTTCATTCCCCCAACTGTGTAATGGCTGTGCAAGACAGCTCAGCGCTATGAAGGTATGTAACTCCATGATAAAGACACATCATACATGTTCATTGCTGCTTATCTTAGAAAATAACATTTGTGCTGCACAAAGAGCAGCTCTGTATTTGCTCACTTTTCTCGTTAGATGTTGGGCTTCGAGCTGGAAGTAAACATAATGCCCTGTCTACATCTAAAACGTTCTCCTCTGATGCCTTTTAGAGACATGCATTCAGCTTAATTTGTGTTCTGGGAAACTAGGCCTGCAATATTGTTTTATTTGGCCATGTATCATGGACTGGTGCTTTTTCAGTCTCATTTCACAGTCAGTTGGTGTGTACTGCTCTTTTCCTCTGCTCAGTGAGATGTGCAGCCCGGCCTAATCAGGGTATTGATTTCCAGGCACACAGAAAAAAAGGGCTGTTGCTTGCCATGCAATACAAAGGTACTGAGTAGGCCTAATCAACACCTATTGATTATTTTATACTGACCGCTTCCTTCTGTTGTGCAGTTTTCTGTTCAACGTGGCTGGTATGAAATGTTGCTGTGCAGATAAAATGCCTGGAACATTTGTCTTAACACAGAAATAAATTGGGAATAAATGAGTAACAGTGAGGCTGCATTTTATCAAATAATCAACACAGATTAACTCAATCATGTTGCTATCATAGAGCCATATCTAGACACACACACACACACACACACACACACACACACTCTCAAACGAAAAAGAACACCTGCTCATTCGCATGCATGCACACAGTCACACAGTGATGTGAAAGCAATTGGCTGCAGCAGAGGAGAGGCCAACTCCCGTAGTTGGTTGCTAATGGCTACAGGATCCAGGGGAGCGGAGAGAGATGTCGATAATGACAATGTCACTCCCAGCCAACCAGCTCTCAGAAATGGGACAGGACACGCACACTTACTCAAACACATGCAAGTCTATTGGTGCATTGGTGCACAAGCGCACACACACACACACCTAGACACTGAAATGGAAGAGCAATTTTCTTCCAACCAGGTGGCTTTGTGTTATTATAGCTGTCAAAAACCTACTCTGCTCCAGAGGGCCATTTTGGCTCCAGGTCCAATGTTTGAATAAAGGATTTTCTTTCCTATTTTACACTGCAGGTACTATAATCAACATATGATTCCCCTAAATATTCATTTCAATTTCAGTGTCAACTAGAATTACTTTTCTTATTTTCTGTTAACTGACCAAATTCTCTTTTGTCTTTTTGTCAATCCCTGCTTTTGTTTTTAGTTTTCATTCATATGCCGCCATCTTTTATCGGTTTTATTGTATTAGTGTGGAGAGTCTGCCCTTTTCATTAAGCATGCGCTGGTCCTCCAGTGTATTATGGGTGCTTTAGTTGTGAGACAGTTAATTTCCTTATTCCATCCATCAGCAGTGTCAAGTGTTTCCAAGGTGCACAACAAATCACGCAGCAGCAGGCATCAATCTGTTTTCCACAACTGTTCCTTTGTTTCTTTTTCAACAATCTAATCACAATTTTAGTATTATTTTCTAACATTGTATCATTCAGATTGACCAGAGAACTCCTCTTTCTTACGACATGCTGTGTGTTTCCAATGTAACAGCAGGCCAGTGGAGCTGATGTAGATGATGTAAGGTCATGCAAAACCTACAGGACATCTTCTCTGCTCTGCTGTTCAAGTTGCTGTTGACGCTGGCTTTAATATTGGATGCCAATTGTCACCAAGTGAACTGCACATAAATAGAGAAATGAAGAGAGACGAGACATATTTATTATGAACTTGTAATATATGTTGAAAGCCTCTACATCTGTATATCTACTGTAAAATGGCTGTAACATTGCTCCATCGTCTTTGTCAGGTGCTGAAAAGTAAAGAACATATTCACCAAAAAAAAAAGATAAACCACAATAATCTTTGTTCCTTTTGAAAATAGGACACAATTAGATTTTTACAACCTCTCCTTCTGACAGTACATTACTGCTACATGTAGCGCAATGCAGCTGCTAACAGGACCCTGATGACTTCCTCTGTGGCCTCCCAGTACAGACGTTGCCCTGATATTTTCCGTATGAATGCAGTGAGTCTAGGAAGCCGCGCTTATTCCTTCCACTTGGTTGCATATGGATCAACTGAACAAGCTCGGTGAAGAGGAAAGATGGGGAAGGAGAGTGGTGAGAGAGGAAGAAAACACACATTCTGCCTCAAAAAGAGCCAAGGAAGAAGTGATGAAGAGACAACCAAGGTGGCAAAAAGAAAGAGTTGCTAAAGTCCAGTCCTCCCTCTCACTCCAGCAGCGCAGTAAAATGAGACATCAGCAGCACAGTCAAGCATTTCTGATGCTCTTTTCTCCACAGACTAGATGATGATTAATATCAATCATGTTTGCGTAATGCTGAGAGCAGAACATAAACCCTATTGTTATCTTAATGAGCCATGACCATGTAGACCAGCCCTGACTAATGGGGTTAAGCTGTAAGGTGGCGATCCGGAGAAGAGATTGTAGACTTTGTACTGTATCTATTCACAGGATTCACACTATGCAATTTATTTAGTTTTCTCTGCTTTGATCCTCCATAGGAGATACAGTGGAAATAAAAAGCTGTAGAGCAAGACAAAATAAAGGAATTGATTGCTGTACAGTACAGAGAAAGCTGTAGTTTTTGCAGCCAATAAAGCAGTTTACAATATAAAACCAAACAATACAGTAGAAAATACATGCATACACAAACAGTCTCGCACACAAACACACACACACAGTCACACAAATAGACAAATACCCTCAGGCGCTGGGCATGTGCTGTGAATTCACACTATGCAGATGAGACCTGGTGCCCTCCACCCCTCACTCAACCACCAGCCTCCCTCCTGTCTCCCTCATTCTCCCTGCTCCTCTTTCTCTGGTACCCCTCATCTTCCTACACTCTCCTTCCTCTTGCACACCTCTCCTAATTTTCTAATTAGGTTTTGCTTCATATAACCTTCATTTTTCCAGCTCAGTGAATCAGTGAATCATTTTCCAAAAGCAGCCTAGTATGTTGCCTCCCCGAACTCTGTGCTGCCATATTGTCCAGTCACAGTCATAGCAGGCTCATACATATGCAAACGTATGTGCGCTATGAAGTTGAAGTTCTTCCAGTGCCACCCAAGTATCTGCAGGAATAAATCGAACCTCTAATAGTATGCCAAGAACCTAAAAAAACAAACATACAATGCACTTGGTTCATTAGGCTTTCCAAGAGTTTAAGAAAAGTTTCTGATGAGCTGAGGTTTTCCATATGCATGCAACTTTTGGAGTGAACAACGCTTGATTTATGCTTTCTGTGCAGACAGATGTGCATTTGCTGGGTACTAACACAGATGTTTTATCCACCTATCTCAGCATCCCGTCTTTTTTCACTTTTTTTATGGGGATCACAAACTGAAAGGTACTATAGCGGCACTGTAGGAAAACCAACAAATAAACACCACATTTGTATAGTACCAGTTCCTTTTGATTCAGCTAGTCCTGGACAGAGGTGTGTTTACATAATGGCTTTGCTCGCCATTCGTTCACTTTTCTAAATCTTATTGACAGGCATCCTAACATGCAGACGTCAGATGTTTCAGATGAGATGTCTATCAAGGTGACGACATCCTCTAATCTATGAACACATGGATGTACTGTATGTGTGGTGCACCTGAGGCTGCAGGTAACCAGTGTAAGATACCAAATTCCTAATGCCAGATAATGGAGGAAATCCAAGTAAAAACACACGCACACACACATTTTATGGTAGTATATTGTGGTGGGAACTACCAGAAAAAAATCATTCAGATTTTATATTTGGTACGTGACAGCAAAGACTAGTCTTGCAAATAGTTGATAAATGAAAATTAAACTTCAGAAATCAGAAGAAATTGGCTGCTGTTTGTTTGAAATTAAGCAGAGATGTACTGAATGTAACGTGATCTTTTCAAACATCAGGCAAAATAGTATATAATGCCCACAAAACAATGTTTTAAATTAAAGGATATTGCACATTAGCCTACATTTTTAACTAAAATGTATAGCTCTAAGCCGGAGACTCTGCTGAGTCATCTTACAATCACCTTACAGGCTCCACAGTGGCTGTTCTGTTTGAAAGAACCTCCATGAAATCAGACCTGATCTCTTTAAGATTAGATTTGCTTCAATTAATCTTTTATAAGGGATTTGTGCAGTGTGTGAGTTTGCATACTGAGACATTGATACTTGTCCACATCCTTTATTGGACTGCCGCCTCAGGAATAAAGTCTGCATTATCCGTGCGATGGCAGAGTGTGTATAGAAACGTGATATTTGCAATGAATATCACATTAAAAAGCTAGCATTGAAATGGATTAGAATGAGAAATATAACACATGCTAATCAAAACAAAGTTTGTTCAGACTAGACAGTGCAGCTCAGACCACGGGCTTATTGTACACCGTGCTTCATATAATATGCCCATAGCGGACTTTGGCAGACAAATACATTTTAAAATATTCTGGATCTCGAAGGGCTTAAGATGTCTGACAAAGTTTGTGAGACATGATTGAAGCTGAAAAGTCCAGGTGAACATTTCACCCGATGAAATGAATCAGACAGCTTTTAATTCACACTGTTATCAGTTTGCCTTTTCCTTCAGTCTCTATCTACCTATAGAGAGATGCAGGGAGTCAATGAGACTCAGAGAAACTATCCTGATCTTCAAGGCCCTGCGTGGTGCTGGGAGGAGAGAGCGATATGTGGGCCAAACTTTCCCTCGCTCTGACTGTCAGAGATAACACTTCACAGCAGCAGCTTAGTAAAATAAGAAGAGGCTGGAAAGAAGGGAGGGAGAAATACTGCCCTCTGAAGAATAAGGAGCAGGAGTAATTAACTTTCCCATCAGCCCCCTGGTCAATAATACTGCTTTCTGTGGAAGTCCTGTTTGTCTGATTAGAAGAATCTGTGGCCTTCTTCTCCTCTCCGTCCAATTCCACCTCATCTAACTTCTTCCCTCGTCTCCCTTATTCCCATTTAACCTCCTCTGTGCTTTCAACCATGCCCATTTAGCCCTCCACTGAACTCCAAATCGAGTCACCACAATGCTTTTTGTTTCTGTGGTGTGCTATCCCAAGTGTATGTGTCTCTGTTCTGCAGTCGTGGGCTTATAAGGGCTACGGGAACTATCAGGGCTCTATACAAAGACGCTGAGAAAAGGCAACGGTAACTGACAGGGCAGATTTTACACATAAACATAAACAAAAATATTCATAAGCGGTTTAGTTGGCATGCACACATCCACAAACACACACTCCCTGTTTCTTGTTTTTTCTGCTTTACCTGAAATACTATTGACAAAGCAATAAGCCTGTATAACAACAAACATGACCCACTTCATGTGGTTCTCAGAAACTTAGAAACTTTGCCTATTAGTGTACTTCCATCATCCCGCTGTCTCGACATATATGGCTTGTTTAAGGACTCACTTAAGTAATTGCTACACAGTGAAAAGTTTTCAGTGTCTTTCATACCTACTTTGTCATATAGTTACTTTCATTTGGTAAATGTCATTGTGTGTGTTTCGTACTGGGACTTGTCAAATTGTCTTCTGTGAAAAAAGGCTTATTGCAGCCTATTTGTTGTGTGATTTCAGTAACCTTGGACAGATCCACAGTATTTAAACTACTTGACATTACTGCATTTTCTAAGCATGCTACAATGTTTTACCATCTACTGGGAATCACTGGATTCTTTTTTTTAATCAGAAAAAAATCTTATAGCTAGGACCCCAGAACAACATGACATATGACAAAACAGTGCACAGTAACAATAAGTTGTCTCAGTAATGTACTTGTTTTCTTGAAGCCAGTGTTTTGTAATCTGATTAAATATATCGTCTAACCATCCTCGACAAGTGTGCGACTTGCTAGCGCAGTTTCTCAGGTGTCTCAACCCAACCCAGGCTTCAACATCTTGCTGTATAGTGTTTGCTCTATTTATTTAGAATTTCTGGTGACTTAAAATAATGTATCACAAATGTTGAATGTCTTGGTCTGTGGCCATTAATGCACATTTGTTTCCATACAGATATTGATATCGTACATTACAGTAATTCAGTATAGTACAGTATACAGTAGTAATCATCACGGTAGTCCCATCTAACAAAGTAGCATTTGGACTGTATTCTCCACTCAGTAATATGCTTTTAAAGATATTCAACTATTAACCCTACACAGAGAGAATATGTTTTCTTCTTTTAAACACGGCTTTTGGAGTTGTCATGCCACATCAATTTTTCCTCCATTCCTGCTTTCTGTCTCTCCTTATATTGCTTTTCTCCCATATTTCTCCCTCTCTCCGTCTCTCCTTTTCTCTGTCTCCCTCAGTATGACTCTCCCATATCACTCTCCAGTGTTTTTGGGTGCTGTGTGTTTTCCGTCTGGTCCCCAGGATCATTTCACACCCCATCTGGCCTCTTGCTTTTACTCTCTCCCTCTCATGAAGCATTGACTTGGCTGCTGGTAATATACCCATCACATGGGCCTCTCACTCTCTCTCTCAATCTATCTCTCTATATTCTTCACACACACACACACACACACACACAAGACAGAGATATTAACACCTCTCTAAATGTGTTGAATATGTGATTCTCTCCATTGTATCATTTTCACTCTACGCTGGTGTAGTATATTTTTTGGAGCTGCTTAGCTTGCAGTCTGGCAGTATAAATAGTACACAATGGATTGGGAGCTACAGTAGTTCCTCATCCTGCCTCCGGTCCTCCCTGGCTGGCAGTCTAGCCCAGTGAGTGTGCATTCTTAATGCTCCCCTGGCCTCGATGAGAGAAATGATTGGTAGAATTAATTGTGGCTGGAGGGCCGAATGGGAATAAGTGGAAGAAAAAAAGGCGAGATGGAGGAATGAAGGGTGGGGGCATTGGGGGTATCTGGCTGGTTTTAGTGTTGTGTTTCCTTCCTTAAAGCCTGGCACTAGAGGATGTTTAAGTTGTTTTTATGCACTCACTCTTTTTGTTTCTCTAGATTAATATTAGCCCAGAGTCACCTCAATCCTATATTCTCTTTTATAGCTTTGTCTCTCTCTTCATTTGTGATTTACACCTGCTGTGTGCTTGGAGGGAAGAGATAAGCGAGGCTAATACAACGACAATCATAATGTAATGGCCTCCTCAGCTCCCCCGACAGTAATGCTATCAGAACATAGTCTATATTTCGCAGTGAGGTGTCATTAAATGAGATAAATAGAGCTTAAAAATAGGGACATACAATTTATGTGTGCCCCTGAATGTGTGGGCTTGTTTTTTGGATTGTGAAGAGATAGACGCTGTGTCCTCTCCCCTCTCTCCAGGCTCCACTGTAATGACAGATGATATCTGAGCTCCTGACACGGAGGAAACCATTGCTTTTCTTCTTCTCAGTGCCTTTTCGCCTTTCTTGACCCTCCCAACTTAACAGCAATGTATTTTTAGCACAAAACAGGTGATGGAGCAGAAGAATAATGGAATAAGAGTAGATTATAACCACAAACAGAAACCCTCCAAATTAAAAGCTTAACCAGCAAAATCTGTTAAGACTTTTATTTTACTTGCAAAAAAACAGAAGCAGTTCTGAGTGGTGAAGGATGTGGTACAGAGTGACATGTATGTGTTTGTGTCGGTTGTTGTTCTCTCTCACTGAGCAAATTGAAGAGTCTCCATGAAGGATTTATGTGCTGGTTTTATGGGGTTGCGTCACAGAATGCCTGTATGGGAATATAAGAAGTTGGGGGTGGGGTGTGTGTGTGTGTGTGTGTGAAGGGTTTCGGGGGTTAGATAGTAGGGTTCTGGGGAAGCTGTCTCATCATTTATTTATACAATCTACAGAAGAAGGGGTTAGCAGAGGGAGGGGGGGCTGCCTTCTACAAGTCGCCCTGGGAATACTGTAGGTCAAGAGTTGTTTTTCTAGCTACCAGCACAATTCTTTGTCTGAAAAGGGAAGCCAATGAATGAACACTATACTGCACTGGATCTACTCTTCTCATAGCACGTTGTACCCAAGTATGTCTCGTTATCTTGAATACAAAACCACTTGGTCCCCTTGATGCGCTGCTGTTGAGGCACCTCCATCTCCTGCTTGTTTAGACAGTCTAGTGATTTAGTTGTTGGTGCTGTAACAAAGAAAAACATGCTTGGGTTTTATGGCTGAGCTGATTAATTGATAAGTTGACACAAAATGAATCATCAATAATTCATTTTTTGAGTGAAAATACCAAACATTTGCTGGTTTTAAAAATGCTTAATTTTATCCCATAGATTTTCATATATTTGTGTTTTTTAACCAATTGTAAGACAAAATATATCAATATCAAGACATCACTTTGGGCTCTGGAAACTTGCAATGGACACGTTTTACATGTTTTATCATTATTGATTAATCTACTAATTATTAACTAATGTATAATTGTCTCTATAAAATGTCTAAATTAAAGATATTAATCAGCTCAGAACTGTGTAATATTTTGGTCAATAAACCCGAAGAAGTGATTTTATAATGATACAGAAGGTACAAAATCAGTGAATTCTCATATTTGTTTGTTAAAGCTGTTATGTTTGGTATTTTTACTTGATAAATCATTGATCAAATAATGGATTTATCAACTAGTTTGTGAGTGAAAAAACAAAATGTAGGCCTCACAGCTGCTGGCACTTATGGGTTATGGTTGTGATTTACAGTCATTAAATGTTCCTAAATCTAATCAAACTACATCTTGATTTTTCTGCAGCTTTAGATAAATTAGATCCTAGATACATAGTAGTTTTGGTCACTTATATATACATCATAGTTACTGAATGTCCTCACAAATACTGTAAACACAGGTCCATTTTGTTCTCTGAGGGCAAAGGGGAATAGTGTTTGTTGTTGACTCTTGAAGCGTCAGTACTGTCCAAAACACACACACACACACACACACACACACACACACACACACGCATATATACACACCACACACACAAAGCAGAGGCATATATCACGGCACAGCCCTGCAGGGACAGAACCATTATTCCCTACTGAGATGCTCCATCATCATCTCTTTGGCTTGGCCTCACACACACACACACACACACACACACACACACACACACACACACACACACACACACACACACACACACACACACACACACACGCAAACAAACCAAATGCCAGTGCATCCAGGACTGCGGGAGACTGAAGGGCCCTCTGTGTGCCCTGGTGTCTGTATGGTAGCGTAGAGGCAGCGATCCCTCTGGAGACATGAGTCCAAGCCTTAGAGGAGGCCACTGACGGTGGAGTTGCTCATATGGACAACAAAAAAAATAATTAATATATTGAAATGGGATTTTATCAGTGAAACTGTGTGGTTTCATTGTAAAAGACATGGTATCTGTGTAGAAAGCCAACATAATAATGATTGTTGAATTAGATTTTTTTCACATTTGTCTGCGTATTCTTGGGGCTGATCTTAGTAAGGAGAATCCTGAAGCTTTTCTGTCCTGTCACTCTGTTTAAACTCTCATTCCCCATGAAGTCCAAACTTTTATCTGCCTTCAAATCCCTTTGGTGAACGCAGTTGGACTCTAGAAAGCTATCCCTATTATCATCCAGCTAGACTAGCAATAATGAGAGCCCATACTGTGTACGTGAAAGAGAAACTGTCAGATTACCATAGATTAAATTAAAGATACAGTGGATGTCTTATGATGCTGCATGAATTCAGAATGTTTTTGTAATTAGATTTCATTGCATTTACGGTAGTACAGTTCACCTTAGGAGGCAGGTATAGAGTTAAGACAATGTAATTATGAGATGTTAATGATGCTCATTTGTGCTAATGCTGGTTGAAGGTAAAGTGTGTGGCAGGTTGAAGGGAGATAGATGACACAATAATTTCAGCAGCTGCAGAGATGTTAGCAGAGAGTCTGTTGGTGAAGTCTCAGTAAAACACAGCTGTGAGGAGAAACCTTTGTTCTTACACATCACACGCCTCACACACAAATGCGTGAACAAAAAGATGTGTGCATGTACTAATATGTGAAATACACATGCACACCTCCACTGATGTGTAGTGCATAAGGTCAGCAGGAAACAAAGAGACGGGGGTGCAAGGTCATTTTATAACCCCTTCTGTACCTGCAGAGTGCCCTCACATCTACACTTTCATCCACCAACACACTCTGTTAGTCACAATCCAAGTGAGAAAAAAGGTAATTTCACAAAATATATACACATGTATTCTTCCAAAACACCTCTGCAAATGTAATTTATTGCTTGACAATATATAATTATTTTAGAAAACTGTTAAAAAACAGAAATGTTACCTGATAAAATGTCAGTTTCTGTCATGAAATTACATATTGACATTTTCCTGTTTTTTCCTGAACTCCACATGAAAGCCTGGGATCAAATTCCACATGACAACCCCCCCAAAAAATGCTAAAATGTGTTTTTCCCCCCATGATTAAGTGACATGAGGTGGTTCAGATAGTTTCAACAGTTAGTAGTAGTACACCACAGTTTAAGATCCGGCCAATAGGAGGAAAATGCCAAAAGTCCTTAGTTGTGCAAACAGGTGGTTTAGTTGAGAAGCTTTTGTGACAGGTGGTCATAATTATTAAGATGAAGGTTTTGTATTTGTTGCCTGATTGGCAATAATTTCTTGGACATAATAAATGTATTTTAAACCTGATGTTTGATGTATAGGAAGCATACCATAGATGTTAATTGATCCACAGTTCACTAACTGCTCCTCGTCTTTTCCCTCCATTTACTGCGTCTCTATCCTTCAGTGCTCTTTCATACAAAGTGTTCATTAGCTGTGTAACCTTTTACTTTGAATTACAGTGCAGCTCAGTTTGCTGCTTGCCTGCAGGTCTAACTAAAGGAGCATGTTGGACCATTAGTCATTCTGTCATGGCACACTGACTGGCCAGGTTCTCAGTCATTCAGCTAACCTGCTAGCCAGCTGATTGGTCAGCAATTCAAGCATGCATCCCTCCATCCAGGCAGTCATCCGTCCATCCATCCATCTGCAGCAGCAGCCGCCAGCCAGTCAGCCTGTCAGCTGCATGGTTGTAGGCCTGAAAGAGTTGTGACTGCAGCTGAACTGTGCAATTGTGTAGAAGTGCGAGGCAGATTGGAGACCATCTGCTTCCTTTTCTCTCTCTCTCTCTGTCTTCATTGTCGGTCTATATTTCTTTCACTTCCTCTTTCGGCAGCTTCATCTTCTCCTCCTCCTTCCTTCTTATCCTCTTCTTCTCTCGCCCTCTTTATAAGTGGGTTTTTTCGCAAGCTCTGACATGCAAGTGACCTATTCAACCAGGTACAGCAATATCTATGTAGTAAATACATCTTTTTGACATTTTTCCTCTCTTCTACTTTCTTGTCTGTCCTTACCACTGAACCTGTACCACCATCAGTGTACTACAAGAGCTCTGTTTCCTTGTTCTCTGTCTCTCGATCTCTATAAGTGGAAGTTTGTTCTTGTTTACAAACTACTGCTATAATGCAGTCCCATTGTATGTTGTCATTAACATAATGACGTTGTTTTGGATGTTTAATGAGCACTACTTTGATACTCAGAGTAGGGTATTTTGCAGCAGGTCTCATACATCTGCTGAAGGAAGTTTTCCTCTCTTATGCTCCTTCGGATTTGTCCTTCTACAGTAGACTTTAGATTTTCAGTGTTTTCACCTGCAGAATACGGTTTAATTAACTTATAATTGATTATCTTAGCAGGTGTGGAGGTAGTTTCTCATTTATTTTCCTTGTAAAGCTATTGAACATTTCTTCACCTTTTCATCACAGGCTTATACGCCCCTGCTGCAAATGTAGGTATGTGTGAGTGCCCGTGTGAATAGAGCATTTTGACGGGCTGCAGCCTGGGGCATCGCTTTCTTATTACCGTGTTGAACAGAAAGCCTCTCCATCCACCAATAACAGCGTAGGATCACTGTATGTAATAGCAACTGTTTACGATGTGGTATAGCTATTGGATCTGACATGATATCTACTTTATCCAGCAAAATCCACATCTCTCTTTATTCTGCTTGGAATGAACATCTTTATTTGACATTTAGATATTGGTGGACCAGGTCTGACTGATGAGAAGGTCAACTATTTCTGGAAAGAATATGTGAGGTGCACTGTAGATGAATTATTGTTTGATATTTGATAAAAATGTGTGATCTTGCAGGAAACTATCAGACCTGGTTGTCACATTGTTTTGTTGTTCTGTGGCATATTGTAATTTGTAATCCATACCAGTAAAGAGCCACTGACATGAAATGAACTGTTTAGCATATGTGTGAGCATGACACAAAGATTCATAATGTGTGTCTGTGTGTGTGCATGTGGGCTTGGCAGGTAACTGGCCAATGGCTACATTAAACTCTGTCAGGTGTCAGGTAGCCTGCTGTGAATGAGGCAGAGGATTATTTGAGACAGAGCATCGATGCTGATTGAATTGGCTGGTCCTGAAAAAGACATGCAGGGTTTTGTCAGACAGAAGAGAGACGGAAGGAAGCTGTTGATCTAATTGTAACACTGAATGGATGTCTGTTCGGCTTGGTACAGACGGACCTACAGGAACTCACCTACAGGAATACGTTTTTGGGATATTGGCTGAGTCAGACACCTAGTAGGTCATGAAAACTTAACTTAATAAGCAACTGTGTTACCCCTTGCTCACTCTAGCAATTTCTTACACTGTTTTAACTTTGAGCAGGTAACATCATTCAAAGTTATGAGATTTGTATTTGCTACAATAAATCTACTCGGATGCATTTTTCTTTGACAGTAAACCAACATTTAGAAAATACTGACACCCAAAACTGTGAAAATTGCAGAACAGGACAACTCTCACTTACCACAGTATTTTCCCTGTTCTTGTTACCATCCTTTAGAGGATTTTGTTTTGACATGGCTTCATCTGTCAGTGCTTCTCACCACAATATCAACTGTGCTTTGTCATTGCTCATCAGCTCTGAGGCGTGAGTGTGTGTGTAATTATAAAAGTGCAACAATGCTTTATAATTTTACATACTTAGAATAGCAGCTAATCACAATTTTTTTGTCTGTCGTCTTGTTCTTTCTCCAGTCACAGATGAAGACACAGTGAAGAGATACTACGCGAAGTTTGAGGAAAGGTTTTTCCAGACCTGCGAGAAGGAGCTCCTGAAAATCAACACATTCTATTCAGGTATTTATTTACTTCAGTCACACTTCAGGTAACGACTGATGCCGAGTCTATGAAATCAAAGTGAAATAAGGAACATGGTTTCAGATAAAATTGTTATTATTAGATTATTGGGCTGGTAGTCAGGAACTATTGAATTGACTGTGTTAATGAATCATCTGTACCAATATGAAGCAATATTACCATTATATTAATAAAAAAAAGTATTCTTTATGATTGATTCTGCTCTGCATTAATTCTTCCTTCATCGGCAAATAAACTCTGGACCTCATCTTAAATTAACTTCGCCTATTGTTGCCAGATCAATTTTACATGGGGTGTATAATAATATCTTCTATGACATAAAGACTGTTGTATCATCAGCTATCGTCATATTAGATATTAGAGTTGTTTATTTACTCTGTGGTAAGCTGCCTATTTCAGTGCCAAATGACATTGCGTCTAATCTTCGTCATTTGATTGAAGTAGCCAGTGGTTGTCATGTTTAGGCGAGCAGGCCTGCCTGTGTGTATTTCAGGGAGCAAGGGAGTATGTGTGTGCTGTGTAACATGAGATGGAAGCCATAATATATTCTGGTATTCTGGTACCAGAAGGTTGCCTTCTGGTCTTCAACTTCAGCTCAGGGGGAAGTGGGAGGTATCTAAAGATGGCCAGTGCTTCCTCTAGAGGCTGTTTGTGTAACTACAGGTCAGCCGAGGGCCAAGGTTGACTGCCAAGATTGCTGCAGCTCATAATGATGGGAAATAACTGGCAGATGGATGTCAAGAGCAGCAAAAAAAAACAAGATATATATCATTGCAGATCTTGTTAGCAGGAGGTTGATTTATTGAAGTACTGAAGAAACTTTAAACCTCTTGGGGTTTTTTTTTGTCTCTAACAATAGTGTATGTCTTCATTATTGACGTATGCCAGAAGTTTACTTACTGTTAGCTGCTGTAGAGCCCATGTCTTGTTAACTCATCTTTTATTTTTCTGATCCAGTATCTGCTGCAGATAATGACAACATAGTCTCTTTGCTTGGAACAGAACAATATGTTGGTAACACTTTACTTCAAGTCCCCCTATTAAGCACTTCTAAGCAATATGTAAAGACTTAATAAATGGTTTATAACACACCAATGTAGTTGTAAACAGATATAATAACGTTTTTTAGTGTTTATTAATGTACAGTATTTATTAGCAATCCTCTCTCCTATGAAGACATATTTTATATTAATGCAACTATATTGTCATTCAGTATCTGTTTAATTCAATTCAATTCAGTTTTATTTATATAGCGCCATATCATAACAAAGTTATCTCAGGGCACTTTTTCGAATAGAGCAGGTCTAGACCGACTCTTTATATTTACAGAGACCCAACAGTTCCCACCATGAGCAAGCACTATGCGACAGTGGCAAGGAAAAACTCCCTTTTAACAGGTAGAAACCTCGAGCAGAACCAGGCTCAAGGTGGGCGGTCATCTGCCTCGACCGGTTGGGTTGAAGGGGGAAGGGGGGAGCGGGAGAGAGAGAGCAGGAGGAAAGAGAACATACAGCAGCTCAATACAGCATAGATATGGTAATGGCATTGATGTTAACACCAACAGAAACAACACTAAGAGCAACATTATAATAGCAATACTAATAACAGCAACAACAGCAATAGCATCAGCGGGTGCAGAGCAGGAGCACGGGGGCAGCAGGCGGCAGCAACCACAGACCCAGACCTCCACAGCTCCAGAGGCAGAAACACCTGCAGAAAGCAACAGAAGGGAGGGAGAGAGAGAGAGGAGAGAAAGCACACAACTACGGGAAGAAGTTGAATTAATAACAAGCATTGATGGGATATGAGGGCGTACAGATGGAGAGGAAGAGGAGGAGAAAGGAGCTCAGTGCATCATAGGAAGTCCCCCGGCAGTCTAGGCCTATAGCAGCATAACTAAGGGGTGGCTCAGGGGTCACCTGAGTCAGCCCTACTATAAGCTTTATCAAAGAGGAAAGTCTTAAGCCTACTCTTAAATGTGAGGAGGTTGTCCGCCTCCCGTACACAAACTGGGATCTGGTTCCACAGGAGAGGAGCTTGATAGCTGAAGGCTCTGGCTCCCATTCTACTTTTAGAGACTCTAGGAACCACAAGGAACCCTGCATTCTGGGAGCGCAGTGCTCTAGTGGGGTAATAGGGTACTATGAGCTCTTTAAGATATGATGGTGCCTGACCATTTAGGGCTTTGAAGGTGAGGAGAAGGATTTTAAATTCTATTCTGGATTTTACAGGGAGCCAGTGTAGAGAAGCTAATATTGGAGAAATATGTTCTCTTTTTCTGGTTCTTGTCAGTAAACGTGCCGCAGCATTCTGAATCAGCTGGAGAGTCTTAAGGGATTTATTGGGGCAGCCTGATAATAGAGAGTTGCAATAGTCCAGCCTAGACGTAACAAATGCATGGACTAGTTTTTCTGCATCTTTTTGAGATAGGATGTGCCTGATTTTTGCAATGTTACGTAAATGAAAAAAGGCAGTTCTTGAAGTTTGTTTTATTTGGGAGTTAAAGGACATATCCTGATCAAAGATAACTCCAAGATTCCTTACGGTTTCGCTGGAGGCCAGGGCAATGCCATCTAGAGAAACTATATCTTTAGATAATGTGTTTCGAAGGTGTTCGGGGCCAAGTACAATAACTTCGGTTTTGTCTGAGTTTAACATCAGAAAATTGCAGGTCATCCAGGCCTTTATGTCCTTAAGGCATGCCTGAAGTTTAGCTAATTGATTGGTTTCATCTGGCTTGATCGATAAATACAATTGGGTATCATCTGCATAACAATGAAAATTTATGGAGTGCTTCCTAATAATATTGCCTAAAGGAAGCATATACAAGGTAAATAGAATTGGTCCAAGCACAGAACCTTGTGGAACTCCGTGACTAACTTTGGCGTGCATAGAGGATTCATCATTAACGTGTACAAACTGATATCGATCTGATAAATAGGATTTAAACCAGCTTAGTGCAGTACCTTTAATGCCAATAAAATGTTCTAGTCTCTGTAATAGAATGTGATGGTCAATGGTATCGAATGCAGCACTAAGATCTAGTAAGACAAGTACAGAGACAAGTCCTTTGTCTGATGCAATTAGAAGGTCATTTGTAACTTTCACCAGTGCTGTCTCTGTGCTATGATGCACTCTAAATCCTGACTGAAAATCCTCAAACAGCTTGTTGTTGTGTAGAAAGTCACACAACTGATTGGCGACTGCTTTCTCAAGGACCTTAGAGAGAAAAGGAGGGTTAGATATAGGTCTATAATTTGACAAAATCCCTGGATCAAGAGTGGGCTTTTTAAGAAGAGGCTTAATTACAGCTACTTTAAAGGACTGTGGCACATAGCCTTTAAATAAGGACAGATTGATCATATCTAGTACATAAGTGCTAACTAAGGGTAAAATTTCTTTAAGCAGCCTAGTTGGGACGGGGTCTAAAAGACACGTTGATGGCTTAGATGAGGAAATCATGGAAGTTAGTTGATTACGGTTGATGGGAGAAAAGCAGTCTAAATGTACAGGTTTTACAGTTGTTTCTAAGGTTCCTGTGTTTGAAGATAAGTCAGTACCAACTGAGGGCAGGAGGTGCTGAATTTTTTCTCTAATAGTTAGAATTTTATCTTTAAAGAAGCTCATGAAGTCATTACTACTGAGGTCTATAGGAATACATGGCTCAACAGAGCTGTGACTCTCTGTCAGCCTGGCTACAGTGCTGAACAGAAACCTGGGGTTGTTCTTATTTTCCTCTATTAATGATGAGTAGTAAGCTGCTCTGGCATTACGGAGGGCCTTCCTATAAATTTTAAGACTATCTTGCCAGGCTAAACGTGATTCTTCCAGATTGGTGGAACGCCAATTCCTTTCAAGTTTTGCGATGTTTGTTTTAATTTGCGGGTTTGCGGGTTATACCATGGAGCTAACCTCCTCTGTTTTATTATCTTCTTTTTTAGAGGGGCGATAGAGTCGAGTGTTATTCGTAGTGAGCCTGCAGCACTATCAACAAGATGATCAATTTGGGAGGGACTAAAGTTAGCATAGGAGCCATCTGTTACATTGAGACATGGAACTGAATTTAATGCCGATGGAATCACTTCCTTAAATTTAGCTACAGCACTATCAGATAGACATCTAGTGTAGGAATGTTTGCCTAATGGCGTGTAGTCCAGTAATAGGAATTCAAAAGTTAATAGAAAATGGTCTGATAAAAAGAATTCTGTGGAAAGACTATTAGATGTTCAATTTCAATCCCATAAACAAGAACAAGGTCGAGGGTGTGGTTAAAACAGTGAGTGGGTTTATGTACACTCTGACAGAAGCCAATCGAATCTAGTAATGAGATAAACGCAGCACTAAGGCTATCATTTTCTACATCCACATGAATATTAAAATCACCTACAATAATTATTTTATCTGTTTTAAGGACTAAACCTGATAAGAACTCTGAGAATTCAGATAAAAATTCAGAATACGGTCCAGGAGCTCGGTACACTATAACAAATAGAATTGGCTGTACTGTTTTCCAGGTTGGGTGTGAAAGGCTAAGAACAAGGCTTTCGAACGAGTTATAATTTAGTTTAGGTTTGGGTTTGATTAATAGGCTTGAGTCGAAGATGGCTGCAACTCCACCTCCTCGGCCTGAGCCTCGAGGAATGTGAGTATTAATGTGACTGGGGGGAGTGGATTCATTTAGGCTAACATATTCATCTTGACACAGCCAGGTTTCAGTAAGACAAAATAAATCAATATTATGATCTGATATTAGATCGTTTACTAGAACAGCTTTAGATGAGAGAGATCTGATGTTTAAGAGTCCACATTTAATTCTCCTATTTTGTTGTACTGTTGCAGTGGAGGTTTTACTTTTTATTAGGTTTTTATGTGTAACTCTTCTTCTGTTTACTTTTGATTTAAATAATTCAAGTGGTCTGGGGGCAGACAACCTCTCTGTGGAGTTTAGGGTGGGTAACTGCTCTAATGGAAGCGCAGAGAAGCGTGTAGGACTGCAACTCTGCCTCCTGGTCTGGACCACAGACTGTATTAAGTCTATGGTCTGAACTCTGAGCTGTCATGGCTTTGGGCCACTAATAAATTCGGCCAGATTTCTAGATATGAGAGCGGCTCCATCCAAAGTGGGATGAATGCCATCTCTCCTAATCAGACCAGGTCTTCTCCAGAAAGTCCGCCAATTATCTACAAAGCCCACATCATTACCTGGACACCACCTCGACAACCAGCGGTTGAATGATGACATGCGGCTACATGTCATCGCTAGTAAGATTAGGCAGGGGTCCAGAGAAAACTACGGAGTCCGACATTGTCTTTGCATATGTACACACCGACTCAACATTAATTTTCGTGACCTCCGATTGGCGCAATCGGCTGTCATTACCGCCGACGTGAATAACAATCTTAGCATATTTACGTTTATCCTTAGCCAGCAGTTTTAAATAGGATTGAACGTCGCCCGCTCTGGCCCCTGGGATGCATTTGACTATGGCCGCTGGTGTCGCTAACTTCACGTTTCTCAAAATGGAGCTGCCAATAATCAGAGTTGGTTTCTCAGCGGGTGTGTCGCTGAGTGGAGAGAACTTGTTAGAAACGTGAACGGGTCGGTGGTGAACCGTGGGCTTTGGTTTAGGGCTATGCTTCTTTCGGACAGTCACCCAGCCTCCCTGGCTTCCCGGCTGCTCGGGAGTTGCCGGGAGACGGCTGGCAGAAGCTGCCTCTGGTCGGCTCGCACCGGCTGGGGCTGGCTAGCTACGGCTGACTGACTCTCCATGGTGCGGAGCCGCGACTCTAACTCACTGAGCCTCGCCTCCAAGGCGGTGAATAAACTACATTTGTTACACGTACCATTATCGCTAAAGGAGGCAGAGGAGTAACTAAACATCTGACACACCGAGCAGGAGAGAGCAGGAGAGGGAGAAGGAGAGAGAGACGCCATCGCTAACTGAGCTAAAGTAGCAACTAACTAGCGTGTAAACAACTGTGGGATTAGCGGAAAGTCGCTAACAGGAGACAGATATGAGTGCTTAAACAGAGCTAGTGTATCCTTAAATGTATAGCGGGTAATTAACCGCTATAGTAAAGAAAATATCAAAATTAACTGGGTTTAGCTGGAGCAGCGAACTTTGCAACCACTAACACAGAAACACCGGTAACCGGAAATGAGACAATACGTTCACCTGAGCACGTCAGCACGTCCAAGATCAGTTTTTCATCTCGGGTTTATATACCGAGTCTCATATATTTCAGTTTATATACGAGTCTCACCTTATGGGTGCCCACAGGAGGAGTTGTTAAATACATTAATAAACACTATATCTCCTTATAACTACATTATACATGGGTGAATGATGGTCTGCTAATTGGGTCAAATAGCACTTTTTTGCAAATTAAACATCAAAATGAACCCACCGGGGCCTTTCTGTGTACAGTTTGCATGTTCTTCCTGTGCCTGTGTGGGTTTTCTCCGGGTACTTCCTCCACAATCCAAAGACATACAGGTTAGGTTAATTGGCAGTCTGAATTGCCCGCATGTGTGACTGTGAACGTGAATGGTTGTCTGTCTCTATGTGTCAGCCCTGTGATTGACTGGCGACCTGTCCAGGGTGTACCCCGCCTCTCGCCCAATGTCAGCTGGGATCGGCTCCAGTCCCCCGCGACCCTCTAAGGATAATGGATGGACATCAAAGTGGTCCTTAGCGTTGTGAGGCTTTTTTTTTTTTTGGTGCTCCTATGTATAATGTTAATGTTTGTCTATATGATTAAAAACAGGATAAGGAATAGAACAAAACAAACACTTAGTTGTCATTTCTGATTTTCTCAGTGCTACATGTGAGTGTGATGTGTTGACAGCAGAGTCACATCACATCAGTATTACAGTCAGTGAGTCACTGTCTCCTCAGCAGACCGGAGGTGGGAGGTTAGTTAAATGTTGTGTATAAAAACATCAGCGTCTCCTTCCTGCTCTCAGGCGTCTTGTTTATCCTCCACACACAGGAGGGTGAAGCAAGAAATTGCAGAGTTGTGTCCGACATGCAGCTTTATTTGATGCCAGTTACTGTGCGTGTGTGTGGGTGTGGGGTAGCAGTTTGAAAAAGCTGGTTAGGTTGTGAGAGAGAGAGAGCAATGGATAGATAGAGATAAATCGCGTGCTGACTTTACATAAGACTCTTGCCTCCACACAGCTCTTTCTCTCTGTATCTCCCTCTGAAAGGGGTCCTTGACCTCTCAAAGCCATTCTGCTGCATTGCGCTGAAATCCAGACTGATGGACAACACTTTTATCTTGATGGGTTAAACACACACCAAAACGACATTTTTGCAGACAGTTGTTTTAATAGAATATCCTTTCACCCTGTTTGTTCCTGAAAGCTGAGGAAGAACAACAGGCTCTTTAAATTTCTCCACTAAACCCATACCAGTGGAAATCTGAACCACCAACACCTGTCTGTTTAAGGTTCATTAGCCCCACACAGATGAACTGTCCAGACATGTCCTCTGTTATGAAGTGCCACTGCAATCCCAGACCTGACATTTAATCTAAACCTACCTGCAGCAGCCAGTTGTGGTCTTCACTTTCTCACGCCTCCTGCTGTTGTCATGTGTTCATCCAAGCATTGTTACAACAGACTGTGCGAGTCGAGTAGAGGGATTAATGTGAGTTTAAACATCAAAGAAGCGCTATGGCAGTCCTGTGAGGAAGGTAGTGTGATATCTGGGGAGTGTGTGTTTGTGCGTGTTCAAGCAGCGAAGCGTGAAAGTCACCAGTGAGCCCTCCAGGTCATCAGTATTGGAGCCTCAGTTCCCCGGACTGTCAGGCTGGCAGTATGCTGTAAACCAAATCAAATTTGGTGTGTTATCAGACTGCTTTTACATACAGCACTGTTCTTATTGTGACTCCAGGTCTGTTCATTTAATGGTTTCCACACCAGCTGGAAGAACTCGCAGCAGGAATAGACAAGTTTCTTGCTGCTAGGTCCAAAGACATGGTCTAATGAAATCAGCAACTTAAACTGCCAACAAGTCTGTACTTCTATTTTTATCAGATTGTTCATAAGAATAGAAGGAAGAGGAGAATAAGGCAAAGGAGAAAGTAAAGGGGCAAGAAAAGACGTGGGCTTCATTGTTCAGTGGCTGAACCTGGTATGGAAAAAGCAGTAGGAGAATGAGGGCTAATCTGTGTTGGAAAAGTAGGTAGAAAGGCTAGGGAAGTTAATGCAATGCAGTTTACTGCCCAGGCCCTTTGTGATTCCCTCCCCTTCTCTGTCTCTCTCTGTGGGTATATTAACCTATCTCTGACCCAGATAATGGTTCCTCCCTCTGCAGCATTTACATGTCAGCTCAGCCTAATAGTCTCCATGCTTCTGCTTCCTGGAACAGACAGCAGGAGAGCAGAGGAGACAGGGTGTATAAAAGGTTTTTTTTAGTCATCACCTTCTCTGTTATTGTTCGTTATTGAATCTTTTCCTCTACCAAGATCACTGGTATCAACCTGAAGCAGCTAGTTGACGTCTCTTACCAGTAGTTTGTCAGGCAAAAGCCAAACTGAAGGGTCTTCTTTCTTCCCTCCCTCATGCATAATGGTTTTTTTTTTACCAAAACACAAGTCTAACAGAGTGAAGAACTGTTACAGAAATAACCCTGCTTATTAATGCTTTTCATTTTGATTCTTTTTGTTTATTAATAACCATAATGATTTGTCATATATATAGAATTTAATTGATCAAATCCAACAATACATAGTAGAACAGGACTCAACATGCAGTCATCGGGTCAGACTACAGAGAATGTAACTACTGAGTAAGAACAGTTAGTAAGGTATACTGTGATTAAAAGAAAAGGGTTTCAGTTGTTCTGCACAGCTTCCAAGTGTGGATATGTGCATTATAGAAATGCATGAATGTGTTGCAATATAAGCACAATAGGTCATACAAAAAACCTAAAACCACTTTGAAATGATTTTCTTGTCCTCTTACCTGTAGAAAAGCTTGCTGAAGCCCAGAGACGTTTTGCCACCCTGCAGAATGAGCTGCAGTCTTCACTGGATGCTCAGCGCGAGAGCAACGCTCCGCCCGGCCTGCGGAAACGCAAGACGATGTTCCACCTGTCGCAGGAGGAGCGCTGCAAACACCACAACATCAAGGACCTGAAGCTAGCCTTCAGCGAGTTCTACCTCAGCCTCATCCTGCTCCAGAACTACCAGGTGTCAGCACGCACACTCATGCATTCTCAGACACACCTGCATTCAAGGCTGAAAAGTTCCTTAAAGAAATGAAAGCAATGTAAAATAAGGAAGGGAGCTATCTTTAGAGTAATTATCACTTCATAACATCTTCATATAAATAAATGTGTTTTTTTCCGTGCTGCGCTTTGTTTCCTGCAGCAGCTTGTTTGGAATAAATAAACCTTTCAATCTGTTTGTCTGGTATGAATATATAACAGCTGTTTCCTCGTTGCTGTCCACAGAACCTGAACTTCACTGGTTTCCGTAAAATCCTGAAGAAACATGACAAGATCCTGGATACTCCTCGCGGGGCCGACTGGCGTGTGGCTCACGTGGAGGTGGCACCTTTCTACACCTGCAAGAAGATCACACAGCTCATCTCCGAGACAGAGGTGCCTGCTCACATATACACAAACACACACGTACACAGTATGATGCAAGACGGATACATAAAATCGTTGTTGTGTGTGTGTGTGTGTGTAGACCCTCGTCACCACAGAGCTGGAGGGAGGAGATCGTCAGAAGGCCATGAAGAGGTTGAGAGTTCCTCCACTGGGGGCAGCTCAGGTCAGAAGTACAGCTGGTTAATCGCTTAGTGATATGAGCCTGATTTGTGCCTCTCAAACCTTTAGACTTATAACCTCTCAAACAAACATGCCTTGTTGTAATCTGCATTTGCAAGCAGCAAATGCAGAAGAGTGACGGTTCAATAATGTCAACCATTTTTCCTCTTCAGTTTGTTTTAAATTACCTGAATACAAATTTGGTGTCCGTGCCTGAGAGTATCCCATCAAGGAATAATCTTTGCATTTATCTTACTGTAATGTGTAAAAACAAAAGGTGAGAGGTTTGATATTAGAGAAACCGAGAGAGGGAGGAAGATGGAAAGAGACAAAGAGAGAGAAACCATGAGAGCCTCCAGTATTGATTTTATAAGTACCTTTCCATTGTTGAACAGACAGGATATCTTTCAGAAACAATCGAGGCTAGTGGCACTTTACCCCCCTATGTTATATCTACTGTTATTACTGCATTAATTACTGTCATGTCTGACTTGAATTGTGCTATGTGACTATTGATCTTTCCATTTCCCCTGCAGGCATCTGTGTAATAAATATATTCAAGCAGATAAAAGGAGCCAGAGTGGCTTTATATGGAGACACATTCAATAATTTGTAGTTACATGAAGTTTATTTGAATTTTGAAAAAAATGGCTGGAATCTATATGCATAAACAGTTTCTGTGAGCTTGTTAATACATACAGTGGTTAGGTGTCTTATTAATTAATATCATTAACGTTATTATTAATGTTTTTCTGTCTTCCTCTCTGCCTGGTTCAGCCTGCTTTGGCCTGGACAACCTTTCGTGTCGGTCTCTACTGCGGCTTCTTTATCATTCTCGCCATCTCCTTCATTCTCACTGGTAAGTCACGTAAACATTCAGATTCATACATTTTTCATATCCTGTTGAGACCTGCACAATTTGTAACGTGTCACTGTAAGATAACTGGTAGTTTTGGTAGATTGTTCAAGATTAATAGGGAGCATGATTGCGAGGTTTTTATTGTTGTTTTCCCTCAGATGTGTATCAAGCAGCCAGTCAAAGGTTTCATATTTCATTTGTTTTATCAGGTGCTGTGTTCGTCCGCTTTGAGAACGTGTGGCCACTGGTGCGGATCTACCGGGGCGGTTTCCTGTTGATCCAGTTCCTCTTCCTGTTGGGCATCAACACGTATGGGTGGAGACAGGCCGGAGTCAACCACGTCCTCATCTTTGAGATCAATCCCCGAAACAACCTCTCACACCAACACCTGTTTGAGGTCAGAATGGGGAAACCCCTGGAAATAATTATTCCTGTTATTGAACTGGAGCCCAGAGGTCTTCAGAAAATATTCTCTTATGAAAAAAAACAACTTGATACTTGATGCATGATGCAGTTTTTAAATATGCATTAGGAATGAATGGGATTGTTTAGTCGTTAGGGTAATCCAGATTCAAGAAATACATTACCATATAAAATAAGAAGATTGAATTCAGCAGAAATAATACATTCCTTCACAGGGTTTTAGTTATACTCTAGAATTAGAAAACACAACATAATTTTCAATGAATTATTCAGATTACCTTGTTAATTGTGATTATGTGTCAAAAGTGCTTCCTTTTAATGCCAGTCTCTTCTGTTTCTCCTCTGTGTGCTGCAGATTGCTGGTTTCCTGGGTGTGTTGTGGTGTCTCAGCATCCTCTCCTGTCTCTACTCAGAGTACACCTACCTCCCCATGCAGATCAATCCGCTCATCCTTTATGGCTTCATGGTGCTCTTCTTCATCAACCCCTTCAAGACCTGCTACTACAAATCACGTTTCTGGCTCCTCAAACTGCTGGTCAGTCCACTCATTTATTTACTGGAGCATTTATTTTACACCTCAGCGACTTTAGTTTGAAATAATTACAATGAGGACATTTAAACTTTTGGTGCCACCAATCATACTCGCACTAAGAGCATCTGAAAATGTGTCTGACCACGGTGTGTTTTATAACAAGAATGTACTTCAAACTGGATAAATGAGCCCAACAGTCAAGGTACATGGATACAGAAAGACAAATGTTGACAGCTGTGAGCCAGCAGTAAGTAATGCTTTACAGAACTGCCATCAAAATGAACCAAATGCAAACAAGATGAGACCATGTGAGATACCTGCTCAGTATGTGGGCTGATGATTGAATATGGTATTAACACAGAAGAAACTTGAATTGCAGGTTTAATGTGAAATTTGTAGTTATTTGTATTAAAGAGAATGGTGGTTATTTTTAAGCATTTACACAAAATTGCAGAACATGTGTACTCAACTAGTCATTTGTTTTTAGACAAAACAATGAAACTAAAAGTTTACTCCGACCTTAATAAGCTATTTTAAGCAAAATCATATTTCCAAACTTTAAACCCCCAAAATACTGACAGAAACTTAGCCAAATATATGAAACTATATAACTATACAAATGTATACAATGTCCAAAAAAATATCACCATCACTTTTTGTAGCATATAATACAAAATTGTACTTGTGCTTTTTGCATCTCACACATACTGTCGGCCATGCAAGTGATGAGTGAAGTGAGGACAAAGTCATAGTTAGCTTAAGTTTAAGGCACTGTTTTTTATCCTTAATATGACAGGACACTGAGACCAAAGAAAACAATTAAAAATGGGTTTGTGTGAGCTATTTGTCTGTCTTTTTTTTTTTTTTTTACAGCTGTGTATTTTGCTACTGTATTGTGCTGCTGACACAATTTAAATATGCCCCGTGTGTGTGGGTGTGTGTATCTCTATCTCACACAATGAATGCATGTACAATTCAGATATCTCATGTTTACAAAACCCTCCTATGTTACTCTGTTCTTTGTCTAAGCCGGGCTGCAGGGTGGGGTGTTTGGGCGCGTGTGTGTGTGTGTGTGTGTGGTGGGGGTGTAGTGAGAGAGGGCAGAGGGTTGAGGGATAATAGAATGCAGCCTCGTCCCAGGGGAGGTGGAGGGTTGTGACTGT